>SRMA01025879.1:77102-95056 GCA_007224835.1 Danionella cerebrum | reverse complement strand
TATATATATATATATATATATTATATATATTATATCTCCTCTGTGTTAAAATAACAACATAAACATCAGTATTATAATGTTCAAAATGTAATAAACACAATCGAGACGTTAAAAAGATTAGATTTCTTTCCCAAAGTAGCTTAAATCAATGGTTCCCAAAATTTTTTTACAGCCGCGTACCGTGACTAAATAAAATGACAAATAAATACTGAACACTTTACTGGAATTCACTTTGCACAGCATTGGTTTGGTTGGGAAGCAGAAGGATGCCTTCCCAGGATCTCTGCTCTCTTGCCTGGCTGGAATTTCATGGGCCAGTTCGGTGTCTTGGACCATTAGGCTAGCGCTTATGCTTCTTGCTCTTTCTCGTCTTCTTTGCCTAATGACAGTGTTGGAAGTCTTCTCGTGTGTTTGTATTTGGTGGAAGGATCCGGTGAGCTGTATAAAAAAACACCTGGCCTGTGTATAAGGCTGCAATGCACTGAGACGGCGGTAAATGAACCGCAGTATAGCGAGGGATTGATTACGCATCCACAACGAGCATGTGCATTATCCCAGTTTGAACGGACACTCGCTGATCACAGACTCAGTTCACAGCTGTGTTTACACATGTTCTGCGGTGCTACAGGGTTTGTGTGTAATAAAAATAAAAGCTTTGAGATTGCTGAGTGCAGTTCAACGCTGCTGTACGGCTGCAGACCCAACAGCTCCCCAACACACCCCAAGAAAGTGATGGTTTTTGGCTTGATCCCGCCGTCAGAGATGCACTTATGAACATCTACCGAACAAGGACCAAGCGTGAAGCAACGCTAAACGATTGTTTATCATTGCAGCTCAATAAACGGTTTTACAGTCCACCTATCGTCATGGAGACAGGACAAGCGAACTCACAGAAGTACGGGTGATCCATGGCCTCCCGGGCAGTCAGTCGAGCCTGGTGATCATAACGCAGCAGTTTATCAAGAAAATCCAGAGCTTCGGTGCTGACCAGGTGTTGATTCTCACTGTGCACAAAGCGCTCCCATCTCTTTCGGGAGTGTCTGGGGACACAAGAGGAAAAATAGAACCATTTTTCTAACACAATTTAGGGTATTATGCAAGCAGCCTAAGTCCTAGTTTGTAAAAACAAAACCATTATAAAATCTCTTTAAATCTGTAGGAATTTTGGTATCGCGTCGTGTTTCCAGTTACATTTAGAAAACTTTTCAGGAAGATTTTGAGGAGCTCATTAGACTCAATTGAAACACAGTTTCCAAAGTCTGGCGGTGAAATGGACAAAGCACATGAGCAATGAAGAACCAGTCGACAGAGTGTGAGCGATGCTCTTGAGAGCAAACAGGGTCACAGTTAGTTTAAATGATGACAAACGGCTGTTGGTGGTGAGATTTATCCCCAGTGTTGTTACTGGAACCTCAGTAAGCCTTTATTCGTGTAACGTGCAACCCTTACGGTCGAATTAGGGCTCAAGCACCAAAGTTGTATAGTACCCTATTGTAATTGACCAGATTATTATTGTTTCACGGCTTTCGCTCCATTTCTGAGGGAGTCACAGAAAGACTCACGCGTCAGAACTGGAGAAAACCTAATGCGTTTGATGGTTTACTGTACAAGAATACATTTGGCACACGCGTGTAGTTCACCGAGACTTAGAAGTAAGTTATAGGATGCGCTTCAGACTTGTGAGGAGTTGGTCATTTTGCAAAAAACTCTGGCTACTTTTGCTCATGTCTTACTTTGCGAAACTCCTCCAAGAGATTGTAGTCCTTTACTCTTACCCTTTTAAGCCCCGAGGCCTATTTTCCGAAAATCCTATACTTTTACTTTTTAAGGCATTTCTCAGCTTTTACAAGGTCTAAACTGCAAATCTTGGTATCAAAGGTTCTTGGGGAGTGGTGTGGATGAGTTAATTTACAGTCAAGAACACTGGGTAAGAGTAAATGATGTTGAATTGGCCAAAAAATGAACTCCGCCAAACAAAAACTACATGTTTCCTCTAATATCTCCTTATTTTGCTTGTTTACTTGTACATTCATAGTCTTTTTTTCTTGCTTACGGGACATGATTTCAGCAAAAAAACTCCTAAAGAAATGCTGTAAAAGGGGGGGTGGAAGCTCATTTATGCCATCTTCCTGCGCTTTTGGGTAACGTTTCATTCACAGTACTTCCTAGGTTCTAAATTCTGCGTGTCCCTACCCCCCGCTGGATTCAGCTGGTTGTTAGCTTTCATTTGATGCCATGGTTTTGGTGTTTCCGTTTATATTGTGGATACATATCGCACATAAACAAAAACTTGGTCATGAATTATACTCCGGATATGTTGTTGTTTATTTGCATGGCGTTCGAGCGGTGGTTAACGGATATGAAATTGAATTAGATACGTTTTTAGAGGAGTTTCCGCTGAGCACAGCAGTATTTAATATGTGTAGGTTATTCTCAGGGTTAGTGAGCTATGAGCGAAAATGTAACGCACAAGGGGGCAAGTCCCCGGTACCGGGGACTCTCGGGCTTAAGAGGTTAACTGAGGGGTACCAACAATTTTGTTCATGTGTGTAAATGAAGATGATTATAAATATAAAAAAACGTATTGATGAGTGTTTAACAGAACAGCATCACCATGCTAAAAGTTGTTGAAACAAAGATGTGGACGGTCCAAATAAAGTGCAATCATGTTCGCTGGGGGACTTTCTCCAAGACCCGACAGTTTTACTACAACAATGTGTTTGTTTTTTTTTTGTATCTATTAGGAGAAATTGTAAAATGTTGAAACATTATCGTAATGCCCTTATCGTAAATCAATCTCTTCTCCATAATTGGCGAGGGTAAACATACCTTTGTCAACTGAACTTGCATTAGATCATGTTTTTTCTTCTTCCATGATTACAATATTAAGCTACGCAATTTCGGCTGATTTAAAAAAATTATATTTGTTGCCAAGAATTCAGTGAACTAGCTGCAACATGAGTCCAATGCAATAAAGTGTATTGCAAAACATGTGGGTACGTTATACCATGAGGTTTACTTATCTGTAACATTTCAGTCAGAAAGTAAAACGGAAAAGGTTCACCTGATTAATCGATCAATTACAATGCTAAATGAATCCATTAATGAATAATAGCAGCAGCCCAAGCTGATCGGATTGCTCTCATTAGTTACCGTATTTTTCGGCTCATAAGACGCACCGGCACATAAGACGCACCCAATTTTAAAAGAGGAAGATCTAGAAAAAAAAGATTCTGAACCAAATACTTTTGTAAAATATTTTATATCAACTGTGTAAAAGTTAACAGCCAAACATGTAACATGAACAGACAGTAAACAGTAAAAGTAACAAAAAAGGCTGTAATGTTTTTCTTTGCCCCCACTCATCACTCTAAAGTCCACCATTCGTTATCACCATCACTGTTCCAGTAAAACATTGCCCCCACATTAGTAATACCGTAATAGCCAGTAACATTGTCACTACATTTCTAATAATAGCTAGTAACATTGTCACTACATTACTAATAATGGCTAGTAAGATTGCCCCCACATTAGTAATAATACAGTGGTTCTCAAACTTTTTTTGTTGAGCCCCCTTTTAAACCTTTAAAAGAATCTGGGCACCCCCAGATGTAAAATAATAATTAATTAAATGTAAAATAAATGTAACTACTCCTTAATGTTAAATATCTCATAATTCATAGCTTATTCAAGTGACAAATCGGTTGCATGTGAGATGTACCGTTGAGAGATGATTTGAGTTTATTAAAGAAGAGTTTCAGTCATTGAGAGTGTTTTGTTTTCCTCACGCGAGCAAGAGAGAGAGGGAGAGCGCTCATCTGTGCACCTGACGTCAACACATGGAAACAATTGTATGCTTCCTGTTCTAATATAAATCCTTTTGATTTTTGTCAGCTTATGAAAACCCACATAACTCCATTAATGAAGGATCAAACTGTCCAAGTTTGTGAAACTGTCTAAGTAAATGTTTAGCGGAAAAAAACCCTCACAGACTGAAGACGATGCAGATCGATCATCATCTTATCGTCAGGCTCAAGAAACATCGCAGATAAACTATTAGCTGTGCCCATTTCACATCTTGAAATGTATTTTAGCGTGAGAAATCGGGTTTGTAGCGTGAGAGATCACTCAAATGCGAGTCTTACGTTCAATGTGTGAGAAACGGCAGCTCTGTAGCTTGTGAGTATGGATGCGGAAGCACCGCTGCGGCTACCGTAGCCAAAGGCATTGTGGGAAATGTAGTTTTTTCCCCGTTTTCGTTACGGCCGCGCTATGGCAGAGATGGGCGATGACATCAGTGCGCAGCGCTGGGTAAACAAATATGGCCACGGCTTCGGCCTAGCTCCACAGCTCTTACGCCTCTCATACGGCCGTGATCGGACTTCGCGGCGCTCTGCATTCGGTCTATAAGACGCACCAACTTTTCCCCCTCAGTTTTGGGGAAGAAAAAGTGCGTCTTATGAGCCGAAAAATACGGTAGTTCTTTTACCTGCATACATCTATGGCATAATGTACAGACAACAAACGCTTACTTGACATCACAAAAGAGATTAGAACACTCATACCTGCCCAAAATGTCATTAAAGCGTGGGTCCAGCTCTATGTTATATTTGTCGATGTAATCATACAGGTCCTCTGTACCCAGAACCTTGGCAATGCGAACCAGCTGGAAAAAAACATCATCAATCAGAATACAAAATGGTTTTCTTTACATCACAATGTTTAATTGTTAAACTGGCAAAGTACTGGTCATTATTCAAAAAGAAATAGACCTGATCATAGTTGTCATGTCCATGGAAAAATGGTTCCTTCCGGAAGATCATACTGGCTAGCATGCATCCTAAGCTCCACATATCCAGACTGTAGTCATACATCTGAAGAGAGAACAAGACACTAATCAGCCTTCACTCCACCGGACCGCAGCCATGTCATTACAGAGAGATGGCCAAAAACCTGATCATTTTTGTAAAGATCCGGATCAAAACGTTGAAAAGTACGCTACAATTGTTAACCTTAGCTATAAGCTTAGTGTAGGACGCACTGCTAACATCTACGTTTATACATTTACTCTGCTGAAAGTGTTGTTTTCCATTTCTATTAATTTATATGAAAAAGGAGAAACGAGTGAAATGATTAACCTCTTAAGCCCTGAGGCCTATTTTCCGAAAATCCTATACTTTTACTTTTTAAGGCATTTCTCAGCTTTTACAAGGTCTAAACTGCAAATCTTGGTATCAAAATGAAGATAGGTTCTTGGGGAGTGGTGTGGATAAGTTAATTTGACAGTCAAGAACACTGGGTAAGAGTAATTGATGTTGGAATGGCCAAAAAAATGAACTCCGCCTAAAAAAAACCACATGTTTCCTCCAATATCTCCTTATTTTACTTATAACGAAGCAAATAAACACAATCAATTGTAACAACTACATGTCAAGGACATCTGTAGCAAGTTTGGTGTTCATACTACAAGAAACTAATATTCTGTTAAGGTTTTGATTGAACAAAGTTCAGGCGTAATCCATGTTGGCACAGTTGGCACAATTTGGCACAATAATTGAAATATGGAAAAAATCTTGTCCAAAGCTTCAGCTGCGTTCATAGTCTTGTTTTCTTGCTTATGGGACATGATTTCAGCAAAAAAACCTCCTAAAGAAACACTGTAAAGGGGGGTAGAAGCTCATTTACGCCATCTTGCTGCGCTTTTGGGAACATTTCATTCACAAACGCTTTCGACGTCGAGCTTCTGCGTGTCCCTACCCCCCGACCATCTGTGCAATCCGGGAGCTCTATATATCGCTGGAAAGCTCTGATTCTATGGAAACCAATCAGCTCAACCATTTTGAGACTGACTGGATCGCCGACGAATCACACGACGCGCAGCGTGGAGAGACGTGCTCTTACGCACGGGGAGTCATTCCATATTTGGTGACGTAAGAGGAGCACTGGAGCAACAGAAAAAAAACAAAATGGACTTTTCGCGAAGCTATCGACCGGACATAACAACAAACGGACTTTTATCGCTATGGAAATAACTTTTGTTGAAAAAACGGCAAAGGTAAGACAAGATTTACATGCTTGCTTGGTTTTTGCTGGCGTTTTTTTGGGTTACTTTCGCTCCCTGCTCTGAAATACTTCATGCAATGTAAATGAATTGCATATCGCTGGATTCAGCTGGTTGTTAGCTTTCATTTAATGTAATGGTTTGGGTGTTTCCGTTTATATTGTGGATACATATCGCACATAAACAAAAACGTGGTCATGAATTATACTCCGGACATGTTGTTGTTTATTTGCATGGCGTTCGAGCTGTGGTTCACAAATATGAAATTGAATTAGATACGTTTTTAGAGGAGTTTCCGCTGAACACAACAGTATTTAATATGTGTGGGTTATTCTCAGGGTTAGTGAGCTATGATTGAAAATGTAACGCACAAGGGGGCAAGTCCCCGGTACCGGGGACTCTCGGGCTTAAGAGGTTAAAAGAGTCTCTGTGCCAAAGATCACCCATCACATTAACCAGAGAAACCATCATTTTACTTATGAAATAAAGGGAGAGGAAGGAGAGCTGTTTTCGGATCGTAAACTTGGCTGCACAAATGGATTGCGTGACCAGAGACAAAAAAACAAAAAAATACAAGCACCCTTGAACTATAATGTAATTAATTGCATATTCGTTTATTTAGGTCAAATCGTTCAAAATGCAATTTATAAAAATATATATATATATAGTAGTGGTGTAACAGTACGCTAAAATCGTATTCGGTTCGGTACAGTGTCTTGGAGAGTTTGGTTCGGTTCATTCGGTTTGGTACAAAACAATAAGAACTTACATAATCTTTATTTTGAAAAGCTGCCAATACACAATAGAATTCTTGCATAAAATAAATAAAAGTGACACATTTGGGTGATATTTTAAATAAATTGCACTCTTTATAAAGAAAAACACATTTTTTTAAATAAAAAATGAAAAACTGCAACTAGTTAGGATAGATTAACCTATCAACATTTTCTGAAGAGAGCACAGATCTGCCATACAACTTTAAATTTATCCACTCGTCTATCCCCGTTACGTATTTTAACAGAGTGTTCCCAAAAGTGGAGAGTGTACTGAGATGGGAGGGTCTTCAAGCTCTGGCTTCTCTTTCGCTTTTGATATACCGTATTTTTCGGCTCATAAGACGCACTTTTTCTTCCCCAAAACTGAAGGGGAAAAGTTGGTGTGTCTTATCGACCGAATGCAGAGCGCCGCAAAGTCCAGTCACAGCCGTATGAGAGGCGTAAGAGCTCGGGAGCCCTGAAGGCCGAAGCCGCGGCCATATTTGTACACCCAGCGCTGCGTAACGAAAACGAGAAAAAAACTACATTTCCCACAATGCCTTTGGCTACAGTAGCCGCAGCCGTGCTTCCGCATCCATACTCACGAGCTACAGAGCTGCCGTTTCTCACACATTAAACGTAAAAGAGCCCCGGAGCTAGGCCGAAGCCGCGGTCATATTTGTACGCCCAGCGCTGCGCGCTGACGTCATCGCCCATCTCTGCCATAGCGCGGCCGTAACGAAAACGAGAAAAAAAACTACATTTCCCACAATGCCTTGGCTACGGTAGCCGCAGCGGTGCTTCCACATCCATACTCACGAGCGGAACTGCTGCCGTGAGCTCTCTCTCTCTTGCTCGCGTGAGGAAAACAAAACGCTCTCAATGACTGAAACTCTCCTTTAATAAACTCAAACTCAAATCATCTCTCAACGGTACATCTCACACATGTACATACGAGATAGCAAACGTAAGTAACGTGATCTGCAATTAGGTAGTGTTGCTAACCAGGTAAGAGCGCATAAGGATCATATCTTAACACCATGCAACCGAATAAGCTATAAATAATGAGTTATTTAACATTAAGGAGTAGTTACATTTATTTTACAGTAAAATAATTCTTAATTAATTATTAAATAAGTATTATTTTACATCATGGGTTGCCCAGATTCTTTTAAAGGTTTAAAGGGGGGCTCGACTAAAAAAGTTTGAGAAACACTGTATTATTACTAATGTGGGGGCAATCTTACTAGCTATTATTAGTCATTTGGGGGCAATCTTACTAGCTATTATTAGTAATGTAGTGACAATGTTACTAGCTATTATTAGAAATGTAGTGACAATGTTACTGGCTATTACGGTATTACTAATGTGGGGGCAATGTTGCACTGGAACAGTGATGGTGATAACGAATGGTGGACTTTAGAGTGATGAGTGGGGGCAAAGTAAAACATTACAGCCTTTTTTTTGTTACTTTTACTGTTTACTGTCTGTTCATGTTACATGTTTGGCTGTTAACTTTTACACAGTTGATATAAAATATTTTACAAAAGTATTTGGTTCAGAATCTTTTTTTTCTAGATCTTCCTCTTTTAAAATTGGGTGCGTCTTATGTGCCGGTGCGTCTTATGAGCCGAAAAATACGGTAATTTCATTTTCCTACTCGCGCTCGTCACTCAATAGCGTCCGTGCGGAAACTCGCCTTGGAATATTGTTCCGCTGCGCTTAATATCGCGCTAATAATACATTTAAATTAATATAAAAATGCCGAATACCGAAACGGTACGCAAGTGTACCGAACCGAACAGGCCATACCGAAACGGTTCAATACGAACCGTGAACCGTTACACCCCTAATATTAAGTAGAGGCACAAATGCAGTGAATTTTTATCAACTTTGTCTTAAATACCAGAATGAACATTCAAATAACAAAACAAAGGTCAGCAACTAACCTGATAGTCCACAAGCAGTTCTGGGCCTTTAAAGTATCTGGAAGCCACACGTACATTGTACTCCTGGTTTGGGTGGTAAAACTCTGCCAAGCCCCAGTCGATCAGACGGAGCTTCAACATATTAAAATAAATGTAAGTTGGCCTAAAATTACTTTTTTTTTTTTCTTTAAGTTTCTGCTGTACCTTTCTGTGCTCGTGGTCAATCATGACATTGTGTGGTTTCACGTCTCTGTGCATTATTCCCATACTGTGGCAGTAGTCGAGGGCCTGTAGAAGAATGGGTTAAAAACCAATGCAGAGAACTCGCACATTGTTAACATTTTGAGTCAAGAATAATTTCAAGCCTTTTTCTGACCAACGTTACCATTTAGCATTAGTCAGCGAGGCCATCTTACCTTAAGAATTTCATACATGTAGAAGCGGATGTCGTAGTCTGATAATGTTTGATAGAGTTGCTGTTGTGGGGGACAAACAAAGGTTTAATTGAGTTCTCATACAATGTACAGTTCTAATCAGGAGTAAAAATAAAAACATCTCCTACTTTGAAGTCTGTGTTGTTTACATGTTCAAAAACCAGTGCTGGTGTTCGGGACTGCGGATGGAAACAAACACATTTCATCAAATTGAAGCAAGGACAGAAATGACATAAAAATGTTTCCTAAACTCACCACAGGATCTTTTATGATGTCTAAAAGTGTTATGATGTTGGGGCCTCCTCTCAGGTTCTCCAAAATTTTAATTTCTCTTTTAATTTTCTTCTTTTTCACAGGCTAAACACAATAAAGTGAACATTAAACAAAACGGTATAGTATGTGAATTTTTTTTTTTTTGCTTTCGGTGTGAACGCACACAGCTCATACCTTGAGTATTTTGACGACTACTTTCTCGTTGTTGGTGATGTTTATGGCTTCAAACACTTCACTGTATTTTCCGCGGCCAAGTTTCCGTACTAACTGATAGTCATCCTGATTTCTGCACAATTCAGAAACACAGCAATGAACACAGTCTGTGACTCATGACAGCTACAAATTGAACTTCCTTATTAGAAAAGTAGACCAATATTTTTCCAGATTAAAAGGTCAAAAACAAATGTTTGAAGAGACTCAAAAGCTCACCCCCAGTCAACAACGTGGGATTCATAGTCCCAGTACTCTCTGGGCCGTTGTGTGTTTACATCAGGGTAAACTCGAGAGCGACTTGGGACTGGGCCAGACATATTCTACACACAGAATTCCCTGAAACACCTGAAAAAAAGTCAAAAATGAGAGTACATTGAAGACATTTTACAGGATGGACAGACAGGAACGGTTTTGTGTTATGACCCTAGAAAACTATTTTATTCTTCAGCTGTGAGTGCCGTTTCCTTTTTGAACGTAAAGGTTTATTTAAAATAAATGTCACAAATTGAAAAATGTAATAGAGTACAAACGATTTCAAGGAGTCTTCTGACCAAGTTTTAAGTAATTGCAACAGCTTTGACTCAACCTAACCTGAAATAAAGGTTGAAGGTGGAGCACAGTAAAAGATGATGACGATAGGTTGAGTTGAATCACTGGAGACGTACCGTTGCTCGACTCAGAAATGGAGCCTCTACAAGTGGCACTTGGTGGATTAATACACGGTCAACAAAAACGAGCACTAACGTGTCCTTAGGGAGCTCTAACAGCCACTGACATTGAGAGGAAGAGTTGCACAACTTTTCTAAAAGTATTTGTAGGGATGCCACAACACTCAGTTTTATACCGAACCGTTCGGTGCTCCTCATTGGTTCGGTACGCGGCTTTTCGGTTCCTCATTTAAATAACTGCTGTATGTGATCATTATTAGTTTACGCATGTGAAAAAGAAATGCATGTCCGCAAACAAATATCTAGTCAATGAACTGCTCCTTTCCAAAGATGGAAAAACAACGGTAAACAAAAGTGTCTCTGTGTGCCAGCGACATTTTATCAGATGTTATTACGCAAACGAAAACGTATGAAACACAAGCACTCTTCCACTTCATCTTCAGACAGCTGTTCCTGGTTTCAGGACCCCTAGGTGTCCATAACTTTTGCCTACCTTAACCTCTTAAGCCATAAGGCCTATTTTCCGAAAATCCTATACCTTCACTTTATAAGGCATTTCTCAGCTTTTACAAGGTCTAAACTGCAAATTTTGGTATCAAAATGAAGATGGGTTCTTGGGGGGTGGTGTGGATGAGTTAATTTGACAGTCAAGAACACTGGGTAAGAGTAAATGATGTTGAATTGGCCAAAAAATGAACTCCGCCAAACAAAAACTACATGTTTCCTCTATTATCTCCTTATTTTACTTGTAAACAAGCAAATAAACACAATCAATTGTAACCACTACATGTCAAGGACATCTGTAGCAAGTTTGGTGTCCATACTACAAGAAACTAATATTCTGTACAGGTTTTGATTGAACAAAGTTCAGGCGTAATCCATTTTGGCATAGTTTGGCACAATTTAGCACAATAATTGAAATATGGAAAAAATCTTGTCCAAAGCTTCAGCTACGTTCATAGTCTTCTTTTCTTGCTTACGGGACATGATTTCAGCAAAAAAAAAAAAAAAAAAAAAACTAAAGAAACGCTGTAAACGGATTTGTAGCGCTATGGAAATAACTTTTGTTGAAAAAAACGGCAAAGGTAAGATAAGATTTACACGATTGATTTGTTTTTGCTGGGTTTCTTTTCTGGGAACTTTTGCTCCCTGCTCTGAAATACTTCATGCAATGTAAATGAGTTGCATATCGCTGGATTCAGCTGGTTGTTAGCTTTCATTTGATGCCATGGTTTTGGTGTTTCCGTTTATATTGTGGATACATATCGCACATAAACAAAAACTTGGTCATGAATTATACTCCGGATATGTTGTTGTTTATTTGCATGGCATTTGAGCTGTGGTTAACGGATATGAAATTGAATTAGATTCGTTTTTAGAGGAGTTTCCGCTGAACACAACAGTATTTAATATGTGTGGGTTATTCTCAGGGTTAGTGAGCTATGAGTGAAAATGTAACGCACAAGGGGGCAAGTCCCCGGTACCAGGGACTCTCGGGTAAAAGAGGTTAATTCTGAAAACAAATACAAATATACAGCAATTTCCCTACAAACGTTTAAGCATTGGGGGTTGAATCTTTTTGAACACAACTGTACATGAAAATTCATCAGCTGCTTTGCATTGACTATATATGGTGTGGAAGAAGCATTTTGGGGGTGGAAACCCATACGCACTGAAATATGCACACCTGCATCCCATCTGTGATTTATAAAAGGAAGACTGTTGGGAGGTGTGCGTATGAACAGTTTTATAAATCTGATTTAGTTTGATTTTTCTGTTGTGCACGCAAATTTGATCTTTCTGATGTACATTTGGCTTTTGGCAGGATTTTGCACACTTTTTTTATAAATGAGACCCCAGGGCTTCAGGAATAGAAATGAGTACATGTTTGAGAAAAATAACATCATACCAACTGTGCTATAAAAAGGTGGAAGTGTGATGGTTTGGGGCTGTAGCAGGTAAATCAAAATAATTCAAGGTTAACTCCAAAAGCCTGGGCTAGCCCTACTTTTTAATCGTTGTTTAATTGTTTTTCAATTTCAAACTCTGATTTGTATTACTTGTAGTTTTAATAATATCGTTTTTTAAAATCCTTTTTTAATCACTGACTGTTACTCACCCGAGCCTCTTTATCCAGATTAGTGCAGCAGATCATTACACCAGCCATGGCCATGTTGTACACAGGCTGATCAGCTTTGGGCACACACATCTGCTTCTGCAGACAGAACAGAACTACCAGAGGACTCACGATCCTGCATCCCAGCTGAAAAGAAAACCAGTTTCAATAACTAGCTCCAGTGACCTTGAACATGAAAAGATGCATAAATAGATGTTTAATCTTGCTGAGGTTTAAGCTTGTGGATTGTGATTTAGTGGAAAACTCACACTTTCCCTCTGTTTGCGTAAAAGGGAATGCAAATCAGTAGCTGCGTTGCCATTCACCTATTTGTATACCCAATATCACATAAAAATGTGCAAGCTGCACACAACAGAGAAGGATAAACTTTCTATTCGCTAAGAAAAAATGCGCTTAAACGGATTACTTACCAAATAAATCCCAGGATACGTCGCAATGGCAATACTTTTTTTTCTGTCGGTTGCGATGGGGTGACATTAATGGACCATCTGATATGTTGCTTTGGTCATTCTAAAATGTGCATATTGCGTTTAAGCTACGTGTTATAAGTTGCAAAAAAGTTATTATATATGAAACAAGCCTCCTAACGCAGCAACTTCTATTTGATATTTGCTGCCAGTTTATCAGAAAGTGACGATTTTGTTCTCTTGGAAATATGCTCAAGCACATGGGAATGCTCAAGCACATCCGAGTGTCCGAAAATTCAGACCTGCAAAAAACTTTTTAAGACTTAGAATGGCTAATTTAATTAAATGTAAGATTTTTAAGGCTTAAAATTTGGGTTTTGAAATGTTACTTTTTAAGAACCCTTCTCAGAATGGAAATACCATTTTTACCTTAGTCCCCCAGTAATGCAGTTATTAGAGACAATTTAGATGATGAAATCAGGAAAAAAAAAAACATCTGAACATGTGGGTGAATCTTCAGACAACTCACCTGTCTGCAGTGATCGAAGGCTCCGCTGGTGAAGTCACTGAACACAAAGAGGGATTTGTCATTGTGGTCCAACTGTAGCGCAGCCTCCTCATCCAACATCTGCACATATTTGTCTGACTGCAGTTCAAGTATTGTCTGAAGACAAGCATGTAATCGTATTAAAAACATTTATACACTACAACATTTGGTTTACTAAAAGGTATAAAACACAGAATATGTATTACCTTATAAGCCTGGAGAGCCAGATCACTTTTCTCTCCCCTGGGTTCAACAAATTTGACTATGTAAGCATCCCTGCTGCCGTTTGTCATGGTTGCATATAAGCTGGATCATGTGAAGGAAAGACCGACATGTCACGGTACATTACCAATACACACATTCACACTACTGTTATTATAGTAGCGTTCAGCACTTTCGTTTCCTTTAAAGAGTTGAATGCAAAGAAAACTAACAAACTAAAAAAGTAAAAAAAAAAACATTGCCAGCCAACTTACAGTTCTGCTGTTGGTTTTTAAAACGAAAAGTTAAGACTAAATTATGTTGTAAAGTTCAATAAGTCATTGTTTTACAGTTAATATTTAACAAATAAAATTTATCACACACATAAATCGATGTAACGTCAATCGAAATCGAATACATAAAATTGTATTAACGTGACTTACCCACTGAAGCTCTGCTCAATGCTGTTATTGGTATATTTTTCGCATACACTGGAACAATAATTAAAAAAAAAACTTTAATTCTTAAAATCTTCAGGTTTGCTATGTTTCTGTGTTTTCTCTTATTCGCGCCATCGGCTCTAAAACAACTTCCGCTTCGCAGTCCCTCTGTTTCATTCGTAAGGAGGACAAAACGGTAGTCAATACGTAGCGCCACCCAATGGGCTGGAGAAAAATGAAATTCAAAACGAGAACGTGTCGTAAACCCAATGTTGACATGGAACGTTTTTTTCATAATTATTATTACAATGTGGTAAATTATATAAAATACAAATTTTTTTTTACAAATTTAAAAACCATTAATATACAACATGCGTATATATATATATATATATATATATATATATATATATATATTTAGCATTATAACATATTTATAACATTAGAATCTTTTTGTAATATTTATTTATATTTATAACATACATAATGTTTTGCTCGATTTAAAAGTGTTTTAAGGCGTATCATTAAAGCACACTTTAGAAAGGAGTGCAAGGACGCGGAAGTGCAGTGCGATGTGAGACAAACAAGTGGAAAATAGAGCAAAAATGTTTGTTATTGTTCATATCTCAAAGCAAAAAATCTCGGGGTATATATATTGCCTGGAGATCAAAAGGTCGCCGGTTCGATCCCCAGCACCACTGGGAGTCGAAGGTGGGATGAGTTTCGAATCTCTCTCCCTTCTGTGACAACCATTGTGGACGCCTTGAGCATGTCACCAGTTCCCCCACAGCTCCCCGGGCACTGCCGCTATGGCTGCCCACTGCTCCCGGTGTGTGTCTGTTCACTGCTGTGTGTAAGCTCTTGGATGGGTTCAATGCAGAGCACATATTCTTTGTATGGGTCATTCCATACTTGTTCCTAATGCCACTTTCACTTCACATGTAAGTTAATTTTAATATCATGAATTGTGAATCGTCAACATAATATATGTGAATGGTAGTTATATACGCAAACACACACTACTGTTCAAACGTAGAAGCTCTTCTAGAAGCTCCCCCCGAAAGTTGCATCAGCTGGAAGTCAAGTTGCTCCCACCACAGCTCAAAGGGAGTTAGATCTGGTGACTCCATAATTACAGATAGAAGAGCAGCTGCTGCTGCTTCTCTAAATAGTTCTTGTACAGACTGGAGGTGTGCTTTGGGTCATTGTCTTGCTGCAGGATGAAATGAGCTCCAATCAAGGGCTGGCCACAATGTATGGCATGACGAGGAGCTGTGAGGCCTCTATTTCTCAAGCTAGAGACTCTACTGTATTACGTTGTAATGAAAAAGTTGAGCAGAGGGGGCTCCCACTTCTCTTTCTACTCTGGTTAGAGGCTGTTTCTGCTGTTCTCTGAAGGGAGTAGGTAGTGCACACTGTTGTAAGAGATCTTGGTTTTGAGTCTCGGAGGAACGTGTGTTCTGGTGTTTTTAATCCACGAACAAAAAGCACTTTAAACAATATTATAGGCTATTTTCTTCCGCCTCCCTTTCCAAAATCCCAATCAGCAGCATATGTTGTCAAAACAAGAGTTTTGTCATTTATTTTCTCACCGTCCGGGGGAGGGGTGCCTCTGCCTCCTCTTCTTCTAAGGTCTGAAACTGAACTGGGTGCTTTCAGAGCCGGTGTAAAGACCCACCTTTTTCAAGCAGCGTTTGGTGTAAAAAGCAGCAGTGTTTTTGCTCAGCGGGTGAGTCCATTTACGTTTATATGTTTGGTTTGAGTCTGACTGTGTGTGTATCTGCTGTACTTTATCAGCTAATTACTTTACTTTGTACAGCCCTGGGCAAACTTTGTGTTGTGGTGTGGCGCTATCTACAAATACATTTGATAGATTATTTTTTTTTTATTATTGATCATCCAGAGATTCACTTTTGGAACGTCTTTTGTGAAAGCACCGCGAGAGGTAAGAAAAGTCTTTAAGTACTATATTAATTCCCAAACAATGTGGTGAAAAGTCAAAATCTCTCAATGCCATACGACGTGAACATGTTATAATGGAAACACTGTAATGTTTGCAGTAGTTCATTTGTACAGGGAAGGTTTTACTTAATTACTTTAGGAAAATCACGTCACCTGTCTAAACATAACGTTTAGCTTTACTAAGCGTCGCCTTTAATGTCACGTTTCCCTTGATGGTATTTACGAGACTGAACAACAACAACAGAGAGTATCGTGTGTTTTATTGAGAAAACGCAGTCAGTAGCAGGTGATTCTGCAGCGCTGTTATCCCGGTGAGGTTTAGGCACAGACGGGCAGCTCTTCCACGGTGTTCATGAAACCAGAGGCCACACAAAGCTAGTGTATGGGGGTATTATTGCGTCAGGTAGATGAATAAAGAAGTTTCTGATCTACAAATAAATGTGAGGGGATACACAAAAATAAATCCGATTCACAAATATCTTTTCAAAAGGAACAACCACTTATTTAATTCGATTATTTGTAGATCTGTTAGTTTATATTTGTGAATATCTTCAGCATTTGTGAATCTCGACTCAAATCTTCCGTCAAGAGCATTCACAGAGCCTGAAATGGCTAAGCTCCGCCCACTGCCTGGTAAACGGTTTTCGTTGAAAACTCTACTTCGTTTACTCTTATTTGTCTTGCAAGATTAACATTTTTTTTCTGAAGATTGTTATTGTCATTCGTCATAAACTGTATTTCACTTTTTTGTTTATTTCTGGCTTAAAAAAAATAGTAAACGTTGTAATGAAAAAGGCAAATCATATTTGCATTAAACTTCTTATAAAACATTTGTCTAAGCTTAAGACAAACCTGTAAATGAAAGTCTAGCAACTGCCCAAATTGAAGTAGTAAAATAAAAAATAATACTACGCATCCTTTTGCAAACTTGTGCATCCTTAAGTTATTATAGATGTACTGGTAAAAGGTAGTCAACCTAGATGCTCACAAAGTAATATCAAATCAAAGGTTTGTGGATAAAACTGCAGGAAGTCTTTTTCAGGAGCCTGGCACTGTTGTTTAATCTGCTATTTACAAATCGAGTATTCCACACACTAACCCTATTTTTAATAACAAACTGTGTATCTTTAATTTATTTATACATGAACACACACACAAATGAACAAAAGTCAGTTTTTTTATAAATAACAAAATACTACAGAAATGAGGATTGTTGCTACTGTGGATGATGTTAGTGCTGATGGGGATGGAGCTGGTGCTACTGGGGATGATGTTAGTGCTGATGGGGATGGAGCTGGTGCTACTGGGGATGATGTTAGTGCTGATGGGGATGGAGCTGGTGCTACTGGGGATGATGTTAGTACTGCTGGGGATGGAACTGGTGCTACTGGGGATGATGCTGGTACTGCTGGGGATGATGTTAGTGCTGCTGGGGATGGAGCTGGTGCTGCTGGGAATAATGATTGAAGTGGTGCTGCTGGGGATAGATATTTATGGTGTGCCACTGGGCATGGAGATGAAGGTGGAGCAAATGTAAGTGCAGTACATTGACAACCATGTTGAGTTGTAGCAGTTGGCCCTTGAATTGATGCCGTGTACGTTAGAAGCGATGCTGGTGCTGCGGGTGGAGTCTGTCTGAAAGTGTTTTTTTTTTTCAGTGACCGAGATGTTTGATCATTGGGCTGCACAACGACAAGAGGTGACTGGAGCCTGAGGAAGATTGTGGAGGTCATTTCTGTAATTTCTGAAATAGGAGGATTCCCGACCAAATATTGAGTGCAGAACAGAACAGAATTATTTCAAGGTTTACATTATTTCTATTAAAAACACTTTTCTTTTATTGGTCGGATGAAATATGCTAATTTTTGGAGGTTTTCATGAGCTGTATGCTGTTGGACTTTCGAGGGTCCAATGCGTGTTCAAAATGA
>SRMA01025879.1:0-75990 GCA_007224835.1 Danionella cerebrum | reverse complement strand
TAAAACAATAAAAGGCTTGAACTACTTCAATTGTGTGTAAATGAATCTGAAATATATGAAAGTCTAGTGTTTATCAGTACAGTAGAGAAAATAATGAACTTTATCACAATATAATTTTTTGATGTCAGGAAATGTATGTTTAGTTTTTACATTACTTGCCTCTGAAACGCTGCAAGCTCTTTTTGTTTATCTTTCCGCTTCACTGACTGGACTCATCTGTCTAGCTCCTCCTTGGCAGCCCAAGGAATCTGATTGGTTTACCAGGTGGTGGGTGGAGCTTAGCTATTTGTGGATCTGTGCCGCTCTTGACAGGAGATTTGAGATCCACAAATGTGCTGCAAGAGATCCACAAATATAAAGAAACAGGTCCACAGATAAATCCAATTAAATAAGTGGTTGTGACTTTTGAAAAGATATTTGTGAATCGGATTTATTTTTGCGTATCCCTTCGCCTTTATTTGTAGCTAACCAGCCAACGTACATGTGTCAAACATAAAAACATGTCATATCAAAAATCTGTGGATCTGTTTTAACGATAAAATGTTAAATGTTGAATTAATACTTGATGTTGACTCGGGGCTCTTTGCTGTTGCGTCATGTTGAGCTGCTAGCCTGCTACTGTGATCTACGTGTCTGGCTGATGACGTAGCTTCGTGGGCGGATCTATTCTCGTATCCCCTCCCTCTGTAGCAAAAGGGCATCAAAAGTACAAACAGGCGACTGACGGAATCGCAAACAAAAAAAACTGCGTAAACGCAAAAGTGGATTGAAATGCAGATAAAAATGTGTTGCAAACGTTGAGCGTCTAATTTTTTTTACTTGCACTTCATTTCCATTTGTAAACACGGTTTTATTTATGCTTTTTCAAAACTTTGTTTTGCATTTTTCACCCAGAGTTTATTCCATATTTATCTATCTGACGCAATAATACTCCCATACTAGTGCGCTTACTGAATTCTGAACTGAAGTGCAATCATACGGACCCAGGTTCCTCCTCCTCACACTACACGGAGGCCACTGTCCCGCCCACTACTAATAAGTAATTTAACTTAACTTCATTTGGATAACTTGACTTCTTGGTACATACCAAGTTCTCACACAATAGTCATTGGTGAAAACTGCTGTTAATAATTATACTTTATTGAGGGATTGTTTCTGAATAGACAAAATAACAGAAAAAGAGTTTTTGTAAAAACTTGTAAAATTACAGCAATTACCTGCCGGGATTGCCCCATGCTGCCTCACCCCAAACATTTGAATAGTGGTGTGTATATTTGTCATTTGTCACAAAGACGCTATTAACAGAGTTTCCTGTACAGCCTTTATTAGCACAAAGAGCAGTGGAATGGTTCAGGCGAAATGAGTAGTGCACACTGGGAGAACCTTACCCTGTGAAGCAACAACCCAACGTACCACATTACTGACACATGAAACAGGAGTCAAAATTATTTCATAGCCCTCCATGATTAAGATAATAGTCTTCAAAGGATTGAATGTCCATCACTACGCACTAGTCCAACCGGAATGCGCCACCCCCGAGAGTCGCTACACTACGCCCTCCTAAAAGGGATGGTGTCCTCAAAACCTTAAATCCACATGGTACTCCAGGGTTCATTGGTGTATGACATCACAGAGGGCCACACAACCGCAATCCAGTGCTCCAAGCCTGGCACTGTGCCTCGGTCTGACCATTGACCCCCGGAGGCCCATGCAGGTTCTACAAATGAGTCATCCCGCCCCACTGGAGGCTGGGTTGCTGTTCCTCTTTTTATATTGCTTGCCCGATGGCTATCCTCCGGGGAATAAACCGTCAGTCTCTCAACTCCCCTCATCCCTCCTCGCTGGAGGTTGGGCTTCTTGTGCCCTGTATGCAATACTTGATCTGCTGAACGACCAACCATCCCCTGGTAGACGTTTCGGACAACATTCCAACCAGAGGTCTCCATTACACCATCTATCCAGGCTGCCATTCCTCCCCGCTAGTCAAAGATGGTGCTGGAGGGTGGCTGAAATGATCTGGAAACTGTATGGTTTCCCTAAAAACATGTGCCAAGTCATTTAAAATGGGAAAACTTCTTTGAGCTTTAATAACGTAATCATGCTTTTAGTAATCAGACTGGTTACTATAGCAACCGAGTTTTTGTACCTCGTTATGACATCATTTAAAAGAGCACCAGCACAGGCCAACATCAAGGTTTGTGTGCAAACTATCTAGCTATTCTTCATACCCCACCCAGTCCTTCAGATCAGCTGCTTCCCAGGCTCTAGTCAGAACCAAACCGTCCAGATCTTCGCTAGGTGGCCATGCTCTAGTTCAGCTGTCCCCATCTTCTAGAAAAACCGTCCCGCTGAAGTACGAAACACATGGAACTCATACTTTCTTGCTTGTCACAGGCCTTTCATTACTGTTGCTGTGTGCTTCCTTGTACAGAGTCTATGAGTGAGTCTAATAAAATAAATGTTCTATTATTATGTTGCTTGTCAAAGCCAAAATATTATTATTATTATTATCATCATCATTAGTCTTTCACATCAGACAAAAAATAAAAAGTAAACACATTTCCTCCAAGATTTCC
The DNA here is from genome assembly GCA_007224835.1 of Danionella cerebrum. Lineage (NCBI taxonomy): Eukaryota > Metazoa > Chordata > Actinopteri > Cypriniformes > Danionidae > Danionella > Danionella cerebrum. The sequence goes on along the minus strand of SRMA01025879.1, from coordinate 73,414 downwards.
ATACTCATCTGACTCAAGTTGCTATATCTTTTCAAATCCGTACTACTAAAGGAATTCTGGGAAATCGCTGATTGATAAAACATGGGGTCAAATTTTGTAAACTTGTAATAGTGGAGACTTCGGAGCACACACGTGGAGGATCCGCAAGAACATACCAACCCCTGTGGAAGGCTATAGAAATGGGGGGTGTTTATGCAAATTATAGTAACTTTTTTATGGCATCACTGTCAGCTTCCTAACAACCAAACTGTTTACCCTAGCAACCAATTTTTAACTCCATCTCAGCTTTGGTAAATGATAAAGATGTGGGGGTTGGTTTACTTATAGTTATTATTTTATATCCCCTCCATAGCAACCTGACTGCTAACAATAGCAACTATTTTGGCATAGCACTATCTCCGCTAAGGAAACTTGAATATGCATGCAAATGTTTAAATCTTGTTTGTAAAATGTTCATAAATTATGAAAAACACCAGACTGAAACAACGACAAAGTCCTTTTGTATTGAGCAACTCCTTTATTATTATTTTGAATTAATTCAATCCAATTCCATAAAAAAGCAATATGTACACCCGTTAAAATATCTTGTCCATTATTAAAATTCATCACTGATACAAAAATGTCAAACGTTGTGGATATTCAGGAAATATTGTGAATCGATGGGAACAAGCTTGATAAATCCACCGTACACTACTCTGAGGCCTCTGCGGAAATCACTTTTACACAAAGTTCTTGAGATATATGCTCCTCTTTCTACACTCAAACAAAGATATCACTGAGCGCAGATAATCAGCTTGAATCGGTGGTGAAGACAATCTTAAATGCTTTTCTAGAACCATCTTCTGCCTAGAGTTTCCACGCTGGTATTAGAACCAGCCCGTACTTTAAACACAGGGCTTCTCCATTGCTGACTTTGTCCCACCTTGACAAGCAGAAAAGTGATTTCCATAGAATCATTTGCAACATTTCACGAGAAAAAAGCAATCTCCCAAGAGAATCCCTTGATGTGTCTTGTGCATTTCATATCCAAATGGTAGCTGAATAATGAGGGATACGAGTACCTGCCATGGATTCACCGTCCCCAGCAGAGATCCCACAATTCTTGAAAAACAGCAAAAGATCATTCAGCAAATGCGTAACACAAGCACGTAAGCCAGATGGCGAGCACAAACAAGAACTCATAATAACTCTTCTAGGGATACGTCCCATGTGCTGCGGTGTGATCCGTGTGGGAGGACTCCTTCATGTGGCCGCATAGTTGAGTTTTCCAACGCATCTGCAAACCTGGAAGTGATGTACTACTGTGCAGCCATCCACCCAGACACCAGTGGATCTCTAAATAAGTAGCAGAGGTACAAAGTCCCAGAGAAAAAAGTGACGATCACTAGCCTGAATCTCACACGTTCCTAATAAAGCTGAACGAGACACGTTCTCAAAGCTCCACATGGCAAGAGAGCACAGCAGTTTCACTTGAAGGTGTGAGCTCTTTGTTCTGTGACTCAGCAGAGGCCACGATGCTCTTTGGATTGGGTGCTGCTGGTGCAGAACGATGACTGTTTACGTTCCGTCGCGATGCAGGTTTTGTGTGTAAAGAGCGTTCAAAAGGATTGGCTACCTGAGCTGGTGAAGACTCCGTGTGAAGTGGTCGACAGGCACCAAGAGAGGGTCTAGTTCACCTCTGGAAGAGTTGGAAAAGCACTAGATTGGTGGTAAGTTTAGTCCATGAGCTGCTGCTGCTGCTGCTGGTTACTTTGGTGGCAGGCTGCTTACTGCCAATTACATCAGGCAGCACTTGCTTTTGTGGTTGTGTGGGTCTTTAAAGCGCAGTCTCTGTTTGGGCCGATACTTCTCCAGGTAGGTCAACTGCTTGCTGTTGATGGCACCCCTGCGCTTCCTGTGGATTGGAAACACAAGAACCCATTCGTTAATGAAGACGATATAAAGGATATTTTTATGTTAAACTATTGCCAGTGCACGCAATAGTTTTGCTACGGAGATAAAAGCACTTAAAACAAAGGATGCATCACACTGGGAGCCGAGACAGGAACGTGTTCCACGTTCAAGCCTTCAAGCCCAGCTGGTGCCCTCTTAGCAAGCTGTTTGCTTTTTACCATGTGATTCATCAGAGCCTTGTGCAGGTCTACAGTTTTGTCTCTGGTGTCTTTGGCTGAGTGTCTAAGGCTTTGTTCCGCTTAGCCCTACAGCTTTGCACATCTCCTCAGCATAGCCCATTCATGAGAAGCAAAGGTGTGTTCTGATTCTCTTTTGAAAGAAGGGGTTTGCGGCCCTCAGTTCCTAGCAAAGGCTCGACCTACACTTCAAGAAAAAGGCTGCGATGGCCTACGGCACAACCAAGGAGACCCACACATGAAAAGCTGCACAATTACGAAAACTCTAGTTTATGTGAGATTTCATGCGTCACGTCCACAACAGCAAGTTGTTTAAAATCACAAAAGCTCAGTTTTGCAGGAATAATGGGTGTTTGATGTATAGAGCTTTGTATGCTTTTACAGCATTGTATTTCATAAGTGAGAGAATGGAACTCGTGCAAATGTTTGAGGGATTGATGAAGTGTATAGATGGAGACCTTTTGTACAGTACTGAATTCGGGCTTCTCGAAAGCAAACTGGTCGTGAAAGGCGGAATCTCTGCTGGTTGGCAGGTGGTAAAAGTTAAAATCAGCTGTGTATCAACGATAACTCACTGTCTGATGAACTGAATGGCATCCTCGTATTTCATGCCGCTCTCGATAAGTGCCAGAGCCACCAGCACCGGAGCCCTGCAATAAAAACAAACCAGGAAATGTCTTCAATCCACAGAGGTTCTTCCAGAAGTAAAAGCAGACATACAGTGCCCAGCATGAATGAGTATTTGTCAGAGAACTTTTATTTTCCTTTCAGATCAACTTTTTCTACACAAATTTGTTCATTTTCAAACACAACAAAAAGATTTTCCTACACTATAGTCTCGGGAGAGTAGACGTACGACGACAACATTCTAATGAGCAGGCGTCATCCACACGTGAATCTGATCATTCATTTCAGAGGAGTCCAGCAGGCGGGGGGACTATAAAAGGGCATTACTGTACAAAGAAAAGCCCCTCCCATTTCATGCGGTCAGCAATGGCTCCCCATGTAAGAAAAATGTCACAAAATCTGAGAAAGAAGTTTTACAGTCACAATACTTTAAGTGATCTAAAACTTAAGAAAGATGGAACAGGAACCTTCTTACAGAGACATCCAGGCTGTCCATGGACATTACATCTCGACAGGAGGATCTTCTCATAAGAAGGTTGAAGAAAATCTCCTGCAAATTAATGCTAAAGCAGCAGAAGCCAAACTGGAGTGAGTGCTTCCCGTGAAGCATACAGTGCACACTGCAGAGGGATGGCATGCAGGGGTATTATCCATGAAGGAAGCCTCTTCTAAAGCCCATGCACAAAAAAAAAAACATCCCTAGAGTTTGGCGGACTCATGCTGAAGACTCCTGGGACTCTAGACTCTGGAGTGTATGGGAAAAAGATCACAGTTTGTGGAACTAATGGTTTTAAAACGGTGCACAGCGTCATAAAAGTTGATGATTTCACAGAGAAATGCCTGGTGCCTACAGTGAAAGATCGTGGTGGCAGTGTTCTGATGTGGGGCTGCAGGAGTGCTGCTGGTGTTGGGAGCTGATTTCCATTGGTTTTAACTTTTTGAGGTTTGTAACAAGTGACTTCTGAATAGAAAGCTGCCCCTAGTGGTATCAGGCCGCTGTGGATGATGCGGAATCAGTTGTGTCTCTGCGACTGACCACTCCCACCCATAGGCTGTAAAGAAAGATGGATGGCGTGACACCACCTACTGCCTTTGGGCTCAAGCCATTATCGAGCAGGAAAAGAGGCACACGCTCCTCTCACACACAGCAGTTAAATACGATATATTCTTTAATTCTAAACAAAACTTTGAGAGCGTCTTTTGAATTTGATCGTTGGCAGTGTAAATGATGTTTCTGACGCCGTGATGCCAGCGGTCAGTCAGCTCTGTTCTGTGCAACTGTCAATCACATGGCCCCGCCCCAGTTTTTAATGGGAAAATTGAACCTTCATGAACCACACGAAAATAAACTTGAGCCAAGAGAAAAACCATTGAAGTTTGTTCACTCTAGAACTTTCGAAAATACATGAAACTGTTCGTGTAAATACGGTACTTTCTGAGGAAATCATTGTTAACGTTCAGCTTTTCCCATAGACTTCCATTGAGTAGTAATCACTCTGCAGCCAGCCACAGGGGGGCGCTCACCGCAGTTTAGCTTCACTCCACCACCCCACCCAACAAGAACTTCCGCTTCCCATCAACTTGTGAGAAATGGATTTCTGCCCTCCCTTTAACCGCAGCACGGTTACGCAATAATAATATTTTTTTATTTTTGGTGTGCCGTGAACAGATCCTTGTCCCAACTGTTCCCCTATTGCCACTTTGCACACGACTCAGACCATTTCAGTTGAAATTAAAACCAGTCAAGAATAATCTTAAAACAAAAGAGCTCCTAAACACGTTCCAAAACCAGAGCCCCCTCCCTCACACCAACAACCTCAAAACTACCAGATATTCTACCAAATGCAATCATTGCAGTCGACACAAACAAAATATTACAGAAAAAGTATAACCTTTCAGAGACCTTGTCTCTTTTTACAGTCTCTGCTTGGTGTGTGTGTGTGCGTGCCCCTTTCCACAAACCCGGCCCCATAAAGCAAAACTGGCTCCCATAGGACCTGCGTCAGAAACCACAACTCTACTCATAAGAAGAGATCAGGGGTCAGAGAATAGAACGGGCCAATTAATAAAGCTCAGTGTTCCTAGAAAGTTGGCCTGAGATAACGGAATCTCTGCACGCGAAGAGAGATTTGTGGGAGCAAATTCATCTCGAGACATTAACTTTGCTCTCCGAATGACACATAGTGGTCAGAACCTGAACCAGACATAAGGGAAAGAGAAGGGCTCACTGCTGATGGCTATTTCTGGTAGAATATATGGAAAAAAGCCGTCTTTAAACAGCAGAACTTTAAACTGGAGCCAACAGCTCACTTTGCCAAATTAAGAGTGCACTCCTTGATTGCGCCCTCAAGCAGAACAGATCCTGGGAAAGGCCAGTGATGGGTTTGAGAATGTTTGTCAGAGAAAGAAGCAACTACAAGAACCCCATCATTGTCTCATTTTCAGTGAGAAAATCAGTAATGTATTAAATGCTCCACTGTACGGAGAGAAAGGTAAGCGTGCCTTTGTTTACCTTCCTTACAATGTAATAATACACTTCCGTGTTAATGCAACCACGCCTCTAGAGTGGTTAATATTAAAGGATGAGCAGCGCACAGCCGAGCCGGACACCGCGGACTATGCTTCTGCAGGGGATCTCTGCTACACCTACCGGCCCAGTCCAGCCACACAGTGCACGGCCACGCAGCAGCCTGGATCCTCACAGAACCGGCTCTTGAGCAGACTCAGCCAGTCATCCACAATCTTAGTGGGAGGGGGTGCCCCATCATCAAACGGCCAGTCCTGATGAGGAGAAAATAAAAAAAGCATTTCACATTTGCACCACAGAACGGTTTCCTTTGAAAGCGCAGCAAAAATACTAGTAAAACACTGAAAAAAGAAACAAGGGATTCCAGTCAAGCCCAGCAGATGGCGCTCCATGATCTTTTGGTGCTACTCATTATTTTTTATTCAAAAAGAGACCCTAAACTTGGAGTTCGTACCCTGGCTAACATTGCAACTCACTTTCCTGTCGTCGTTAAAATACCGCTCTCATAATCGAGGGGAAACGAAGAACCTCTCCATGGTGCATCACACACAAGTCTTAGTTTTGGTCAATAGAAGAAAAAAAAAACGACCGGATTCCAGTCTGGAACGTGACGGCGGAGTGCCATTTAGGTACTGTTTTGTGCAATCACGTGATGCACAGCCAGGGGTGTCCCAAATCATTTACGCACGAAGGGGCCGAGACAGCGGGTCACCAGTACGACCAAAAGAAACCTCCAAATGCTGGTCATTTCAATATTTAGAAACCTTTAAAATGATGCAAAATCACCGAACAAAGAAATAGAACTCTTGTCTCTCGGCTTGCTCAGCACAATAAACTTGAATAGTTCCATGGATAATATCTTCGAATCAAAAGAAACACGGTTTTAAAGCTATATTTACCCCGTTGATCATCAGATTACCATCAGATAGTGGATACCATCTTTAATGGTACATTTAATGGTTTGTTTTTATTTCTAGAAATTATTTCCATCTCAGAAGCAGCAATTTCATGAAATGTTTTAATGAAAATAAAAAGAAAGAAATAATAAATGGAATGGAGAATGAAAAATAAAAGATACATTTTACACAAGAAATAAATAAGTAAAATAAGTTGAATTTGTGCTCGTGAGGAAATGAGCTGCTTGAGGAGAGAAGCACGTGTGGTGTCTGTAGCGGTAAAGGTTCGGAAAGTGTATGGCTCGGGTGAGAGGGATCCAGCAAGACTTTGGGAGCCCCTGTCCTCACTCTGGAAGCGTAGAGTTCTTGTTCTTGGGGAGTGGACATCTGTAGTCTTCTATTGAGTGATGTAGTAGCTGAACCAAACCCAACCAGACCAGACAGTGGCGGCTTGAACTCCTCCGAATCCACGTGGTTGCCCCGTTTCAGGCACTGAGAGATGGTGAAAACTGGAAGACTCCTCTGCTGCTGCCACAGTGCAGCCCATAATGAAGACAAAGTCCCACGCTCTTCCAAGTGTGTCGAAGTAATCCTTGCTTTTTTATTCCGCAAACTTTAATCATGGGCTGTACCCCAAGCCTCTCGGACACTTCCTGACTGCGTTCAGGAGATCGTAATCTCTCTTGCCCTGCAATGCTAGAGCTTTCACCAAATGTCTAGCTTCATCTGGTGGAGCAGCGCTGGTGACGAAACAAATCCAATCAGAAATATTACTCCTCAACCTAAATTATTTATATATACACTAAACAAATATATCGTTCTCCATAAAAAAAATCATGTAGAGCTCCCTCACTAAGTGGCATCTTCCACTACAATAGTTTATACTCGGAGTTCACAAAGCGCATCACTGCCCCCTAGAGGCTTGAGGATATTTCACACTCTAATAAACATCAAACTAGACTCTTGTGTTCTTAAATGTTTTTTACATTTTGTCTTGTTTTGCAATGACCGGTTAAACGGTTTTGCATCTCATCCACATCCCCGATTAAATTCCCGATACTCTTTACTTATGCTTTGTTTATGAGTGCGTACAATAATCCATTTTCAACATTCAGCATGTGTTTGTTCAGTTAATGCTTGGTTTTAAGTCTCGCTCACACGGCAGTCGGGCCCATTTGTTTACTTCACAGAACGCGCTTCACAGTGACATCAGGTGGATTTGTAGTTTGCTTGTCATCAGTGCTACCAGAACCATCAAGAACAAGAGTAAAAGATCAAAATGAAGCACATGACCGACATGAACTGTCCAAAGTACTACATTATAGAATGAGAGTGATGTTAATTTATTGATCTAAAATCAACAGAAAGTGTGTTGCTGCTTTGTGAGAAACAGAGCTTTTTGTAGATGTGAGAGGCATCTATGAGAATCTCCCGGTTTAAAAATAGTGCTTTAATCCACTAAGAGGTTAATAGGCCCCTCCTGGTCTGTTCTGTCAACAGTAGGCTACGAATGCCAAGAGTTCATTCCGAGATGGACGCACCCTGTGCTCCGCTCAGGGAACAGCAGCTACAGAAGCAGGGTCTCGTTGAGGAAAATGCTCTGGCGGTACACCTGCTCTTTTTACAGCAACTCAAGCCTTTTGTCACGAGAGCGCCGGAGAAGTTTCAAGCGCCTGTGTGCCCTCAGCCAAACATTTCATATAAGAATGTTTTTATTGATCGTAAAAACCCCTTTCTTCCTCATTTCTAAGGCAAATGAAGAGGACTTCAAGTTATTTCCACGTGGACTTGCCTGGAGTGAGAGGAAATCCTGCCTCATCTCCTCTGACCCCACGTCTATTAGCAAGGAACACAAAAGCGCGCCACACGTCAGGGGAAATCGAAACCTGTTCCTGTTATTACATCAGCGAGAGGAGAAGACCACCACTCAGTCACAACATTGACCTCCAAGTACACGCATCGGTGGTCAGTACGTTGAGAGAAAAGCACCGTTCAAACCCAACACCAAAGCCCAGTCGTAGAGCTGGAGCCGTGTTTATGGTCATTGTCCTGCTGAAACATTTAACTGTGTCTCTGATTCCTTCTATAGAATCTGAGTGGAATCCAAGCGATCCTCAACTTTAACAAGATTCCAGTCCCTGCACTGGCCACAGCCCCACAGCATGATGGAACCACCACCAGATTTTACTGTAGTGTTTCTCTTGGAAGGCGGAGTTGTTTTTCCTCTGCACATAACACCATTGTTTTGCTCAAATAACTCTATTTTAGTTTCATCGCTCCACAGCACCCTACTCCAAAATGAAGCTGTACACATTGGCGGCATCTGCAGAGTAAAAGCTTGTTCCTCATCACTCGTCCCTGCAGCGTCTCCTTGTGTAGTGTGCTCTGAATAGTTAAGCGAAGCACAGTGGCGCCATCTGCAGCAAGATGATGATGTAGATTTATGGAGCTGGTCTGTGGGTTGTCCGTGACTCTTCTCACCATCCTGAGCCTCTGAGATTTTTCATGCTCTGCCATTCCGGGCCTTGACTAGAACTGTGCTTCTGGTCTTCCAATTACGCACAATGTTCCTAACAGCTGAAACCAAGAGCTTAAATCTCTGAGAGCTTTCTGTATCCCTCCCCTAAACCGTGATGCAAACAATTTTCAGCTCATCTGAGAGTAGTTTTAAAGCTCCCCAAAAACACCCCAAAGAGGAGAAACGTTCACAGTCAGCCTCCTTTAAATACTTTCTCCTGAATAGATTCACCTGTGTTTGGAGGTCAAGGGTCACCAAACCAATGTTCACTTCTAATAATTAGAGTTAAAGGTATAGAAATCAATAAAAGGGGGCCTAAATTCTTACACACTTGTTCCCTTTCAGTCTCCAGCGCACACTGGGCGAGAGGCGGGAGTACACCCTGGACAGGTCACCAGTCCATATGCATAATTTCCTTGAAATACTACTTGCACACTTCCTATAAATCATATAACATTTTTTTCTCAAAAATCACTGCTTGACTCCTGTATCTCCATATATTTCACTAATCCAGACATTGATTTATAAAAGAACAACATGGACATTTACAGGGGTGCCCAGACTTTTGCACACCACTGCATGCAGATTATAATTGTACTGAACACGAGATTTTAACATTAGTTTGGCACCTGGAACCATTTTGACAATATTAGAATTTTTGGAGATTGGTTTTCATCAGCTGTCGACTTAAAAATTCAAAGAAATAAAACAATTCTTTTAAACTTTCAAATACAAAGCAGTAAAGAGCGAAACAAAGGTAAGAACAGAGCAGAAATCAGAAGGTAGACGGCAGTACGACAGAAAAAAACCTCACCATTACAGTTATTCCGTCCTTCTCCAGAGGGGTTTTATCATAGGTAACCTCACAAACACGCACCACTGTGGTCGCTCCATATTTCTTCAGATCCTAAGGAAACAGACAGGGGGCACAGCTGAGCACACAGAAAGGAACGAACGTCTGGTTTCTGCTCGATTTCTCTTGGTTTGGCGCACCTCTATGAAGCTGCCCATCGTTGCGTTGGTTGGGTTGTGCGTGATCAGGAAGCGCATGTTTTTGTAGCACACCTCGACTGGAGCCGGCCGGTTCATCCTGACCATTCTGGGGTCACTACACCCAACAGGAAATGGAACGCTGTGGACCAGGCCCCTCAGGTATTCACAGTTTCTTCCTCTCGACAACGGTGCACTCCAAGCAAAACAGGCAAGAGGAACGGTGTCCAGGAGCTAAGTGTCAGCTAACCCATTTGGTGTAAGACGAAGAAGTCAGACCAGTAGAGAAGGTGTTCCTCTGGTCATCTCCAGCCGTGCTCATGCGTGGCGATGTTGAGCATGGCAGTAATCACCACTGCCCCGCCGGAACTCCATCAACCAACAACCAAGATGCTCAAAGCTGTCGAAGAACAGGAGAGAAACATTACTGAGCCGCTTTCCTCAAGCCTTTCCAGCAGGGATCGGCAACTAGTGAAGTAGATTCTGCACCGAATCATAATCTATTCCATTTGTTTTCGACCAATACTAAAACACACATTTACTGAGGGCCCCGATGGAAATTATGCAGCTTTGAAGATTTGTGACATCACCACAATTTACCAAAAGTTCCCAAGTAAATATATGGCACATAATGTTTATTTATAGATGTTCTGGTTTGTACTACACAAATAAAAAAAAAATATCACTTGCTGCTGACGTCTCTGCTATTGAATCATGGCACAGTATCACATGAACGAGGAAGTGTTCTTGGCACGCTCTTCACAGGGATCTGTGATATTTTAACACTAGTAAAACCTTCATGAGCACACTAATATTGTTCTTTTAGCTCAGGGTTCTCAATCTCGTGGCCCACGGCCCATTTGAGGAACGATAATTTGTGGCCCTTGCCTCAATATGAAAGTGTAATGTTAGTGCGGCCGTCAAGTTTCATATTAATGGAACTTTACAGTGTTGTGTGCGAAGAAACTACCAATCACGGTGCGTGTTTTCTTCCGTGCCTGGTTGGCTGCCTTATTACTATTGGGCGCACACGGACGCTTGTCCCAGCCATAGACTAAAAGACGTGACCCGCAGAGTTAGACAAGCCAGAAGCCAAAACGCAGAGTCCCCACCTTGTTACTGCAAGCAAACACCACACACGCAGCAGCCTCAACTTGCGCTCATGTTTAGAGCACTTCAAATTTATAAAGTCGCTTCCAGCTAAATATAAATTATATATATATACACACACACACGCACACACACTTAATATTATTAAAAATTCATCCAAGTGCTCCTCATGCGGCTGAATAAAAGAAAAGGAAACTCAGTGCAGTCTCATACCAGTGATACCAGTCCTTCTGCAAGAACAGTCCCCAGTAACACATCAGGGTTGCACCATTAATTAATGTGGTCTCCGTGCGCCAGCTAAAGGCTTGATTGAAACTTCAATCCGACAGTGAATTTTATTTCTATCACACAGCCCCAAACCTGTGTTTTTCAAAGCACGGAGTGAAGAGAAGGTTGGCGATGAGAATTTCTGGAAAAGTGGGAAATGCACTATTTCTTTGTTGAACACAGGGGCCCCACAACCTTGCAAAAAATATAAAGAGCTTTGAAAACAATGAGAGCCCTGCAAAATTCTCAAAGCAGGTAAAGTTAGGAGGCAAAAGAAACCCTCAAAAAGAAAATGTCTGTTCAGCCCTCGAAACCAGTCCAAATATAGTGATGGTTTAAGTGCATCCAAAAAGCACAGAAGTGTACGTGCCCACCACATCCACAACTGCACTGGTGTCGTTTAGCCACTGGAAGAGCAGACCAGTGACACTTGTTTAAAACTTTTATTCACCGAAAGAACCGAGGCATCTCTGCACAGACTAGTGAAAGCAGCTTTCACATTGGAGATGAATAACCTCCACTGAACTCACAAATAACTTAAAAGCAACAAGACAAAAGCGTGGCAAATGATCCTCTTACCTCTGTGACCGGGTGCCTCCGTACTGGAACCAAACCCAGCACTGCCCCGGGACCAGAGCAGAATAAACAGTGGCTATCTGCAGAAACGGTCTCTGCTCTAAACCAGTCCAGACCGCCTCGGCTTGCCATACGACAGTGACAGCACACTTCGCTAATGTCAGAAACAAACACACTCATAATGCTCTTAGGAGGAGTGGAGAGCAGTCCCGTATAACTGCCCACCCCACCCTTCTCAAACCCAGTATTAAAATAGCACTGTCAATGAACCTGATACGCATTGACATGTACGCACACGATTGTTTATGTTTCTAGAAACCGGCAACAGAGACAGAAAAAATACATCACTAGGCTTTAGCTCACGCTACATCATAATTGATCACCAGCGGCACCATCTCTCATCGTTTTTAACACTTTCCCACATCCACTGTTCCAAAAACTCTGGACAAACATTCATGTTACTCTGGGCCAAGCCATTTGCATTGAAAAGCCGCGGTTGGGACGCCATCATATTCACCTACCTAAGCCCATGTAAATCATGTAACAACACAGATAAGAAAATCAACTGGACCCATCAGAGACAGCCACTGCTACGGCTGCCCAGCCAATCTCATTGTAGGCTTAGCACATCTTGAGCCAAATCCTTTTACTTAAATCTCGAGGGTTGGCTAGGCCTCTCTCTTTCCACTAGTGTACGGTGTTTTCAGGCTCTCCATTGGCCCCGAGGTAAATATAGATAGCCTGTCTTTACCTATGGATGTGCCACTGGCTATTATCAGAGCACCATTAGCATTTTCTGCAAGCTAAAGTCTTCAAAAATAGTTATAAGAACCATTTTCATTCCTTTGAGAGTGCTAGACTCCATCCAACGAAGATCCTGGCAAACAAATGTAGGGCTACAACACACCATGGGCAAGCGCTTCCGGTGATCTTAAACACGAACCACGAGTCGGTGTTTAAGATCATTTAAGGACATTTTGGGGCAGTTTCTCCTTTGAGTAAAAAGCGTCAGTCTAGTGTGAGCTATTCAGTTTCTAGTAAAGATCTCTTCTGATCTCTGGTTTTTGATATTGTGCTCCAACTTTAGGCTGAATTTAACTTATTTCTTTGTTGTTTCTCCCGTTCTGATTGACATTCTGTCTGAGTGAGGGAAGTTATTTTTGGTTTCAGTTCTGATGGTGGAATTGATCGTTGGGATATCTCTGTGATTTTTTCTTGGTAGCAGAGTCTGGCCTCTCATTTCCTACTAGACCAATATGGCCAGGGACCCAGCAGAAGATGATGTGGAAGTTCTTCAGATAAAGTTGGTTAACTTTTATCAGAATAGAAGTGGAAGCCGAGTGATTTGATCCCATGAATGTCTTTGATTGAAGACAGGCCTTTGAATCAGAAAAGATAATGTAGTTCCTTCGAGTAGATCTTTCGATCCGTTCTACTGCCAGTATCAAGGCGTACGCTTCTGCTGAAAATCTGGAACTATTGTCTGGAAGGCGGATAACTTTCTGATCATTTCCAAAGATTGCAGCTGCAGTAACTTGAGTCTCTGATTTTGATCCATCTGTGAATATTGGAGAACGGTTTGGGTATAAAGTTCTGATGTTGTAGTATAAACATGTTTGTAGAAGTTGGGATGTGTATCATTCTTTCTGTAATTTGCTAGCTATCTGGTTTTTAGTCCTCAACGAGTCAGAAAAAGATTCGATGCGAATTCCAAATGGTTTCATAGATCTCTTTTTAACTTTGTATAGCTGCTTATAACAGGGGGAAAAGGTAGGCATATAGGCTGGATTTGAGGGGTCTGCTTTCAGTTTGGTAGCGTATTGGAGGGCCAGTTTAGTCCTGCTGATGTGTAATGGAGGTTCATTTGCTTCTATGTAAAGGCCTTCTATGGGAGAGGTCCTAAATGCTCCCAAGCAAAGCCTTAGGCCAGTCTGGTGAACGACATCCAGGAGATTAAGGTAAAATTTCCTAGCAGCACCAAAAATTAAGCTTCCATACTCCAGTTTAGATCTTAAGAGAACTGTGAACTGCCCATTTTGTTCTTGCCAGAATTTTGATAATATTTAGAGTTTTCATACATTTGCTCCGAACTGCCTTAATATGAGGAATGAAATTCATCTTGTGGTCCCATATGACGCCTAGGAATTTGACTTTTTTTTCTACTTGAATGATTATGTCATCAAGGAATAGTTTTGGGTCGGGGTGAAGAGATTGAAGTTGGCAGAAGTGGATGCAAACTGTTTTTCCCTTTGAGAATCTGAAGCCTTTGATTTTGTTTATGAATGTTTGGAGTTTCTCCTCGATGTGATTTAGGTCTTTCCCTTTATAAGCAATGCATATGTCGTCGATGTATAAACTACAGAAGATGTTAGGACAGATAATTTTACTAATGCTATTGATTTAGATTAGAAAGAGGGTCACAGACAGTATGCTCCCCTGTGGTACTCCTTGTTCTTGGGTTCCAGTGTTAGACCAAGTATTTCAGATTTGGACCCGAAATTTCCTCTTTGATCAGAATTCTGCAATGAACTTGGGCAAATTTCCTCTAAATCCTAATTGGTGAAGGTCTTGCAGGATTCCATACCTCCAGGTGGTATCATATGCCTTCTCGAGATCAAACAGAACGGCTAGCACATGTTCTTTGTTAATAAAACCTCCTCTGATGTAACGTTCCATTCTGATCAGTTGATCCATTGTGCCTCTTCCTTTTCTGAAGCCACACTGGACATCGTTAATGAGATGGTCAGATTGTAGTTTCCAAAACCAGTCTGTTATTGATCATCCTCTCCATGATCTTACAGATGCAGCTTGTCAAGGCAATAGGTCTGAAATTGTTGGGATTTGAATGATCTTTCCCTGGTTTTGGAACCGGTGTAAGGATAGCTTCTCTCCATGTTTGAGGAATTGTCCTTGTCTACCAAATGTTTTGTACAACCTCAGCAGAATTTCAAAGGAAAAAGGAGGTAGATGTTTTAAAAATTCATAATGGATTTTGTCCGGTCCTGGTGTAGTATTATGCCAAATATTTCATGAATAGGTCCACAGTTTAATTTGGGTGTAGCGTCACTCACTGACATTGGAACATGGGCCTCCACCTGTTGTAAATTAGTTGTATGGTTTGTCGTGCAGCTCTTTATTCTTGGAGACTTGCATTTCCTTTTTCCTCTCTCCTAATCTCTCTGTTCGGTTTCGTTTACACGAGGTAGTTGCTGAGGTGTTCCTCCCGCCACATCCTCTGTAGCAGCCACGGGGAGTTGGAGCTTACGAAAGATTGTCTGGGAAAGACTGTCTGCAGAAGACTGTGATCTGAACCATTTCAACAAAGACCCGTTTCAAACTGAGAAAATCGTTTATAACGTTCGACTTTTTCTCATTTATTTCTACTGGCCAGAAATCATACGCAGCCACAAGGGGGCGACCGCCGTGGTTTAGCTTGACTGCCAGCCCTGTGAGACCCACTTGGCCTCAGCAAACAGACAAGCGCGCGCACGCACACAGGCCAAGTGACTGCTTAAAAAACAGTTTGAGGGTTTGCCGGCAGCAAACAGACTGAAACTATACATGATGATGTTTCTTATCTCCTGAATCTGCAGCTGTTTGACTGGGCTCCCACTGTTAACAATGATCACCAGAGACTGAATTCATCAAAGTCGAGAAGCATCTGAGCAAATCCTTCATTTCTACTCCAAAACCCTGAATCAGACGCGAGAGAGAACATGAGCGCTATTTCACTGAAAGTCATCCCCATGGCATCTCACGCACTTGTATTCCAAAAACGAGTTGCGCTCCATTTAATCTTTCTTTGTTTTAATCACCTACATCGAACTGCAGCAGAAAGCGATTGTTGGAGTAGTGATCTTACATGTTCGCCTTCAACTGTGCTTCCAAATGTCAATGGATGAAAAGAGAAATGACCATAAACGTGTCCATCATTTAATCCAAGTGATTTACGCCAGAGTTTAACCCAAAAGCCTTTTGTGTTATTGCTTTCTTCAATTCCACACACTTTAAGACATAGGTGGAACACTTCTGGAGCTGAAGGAGAGTATTAATGGAACAGGTTTGTCAGCGGGGCAAAGCCTGAATCTGACGGGTGCGGGTGGCTTTGTTGTGTACTTGACTGAAGAGAAAAGAGCAGAGGCTCTCGCGGCCACCTGCACTGCTCACACACGTATCCCCCGTTACATTTAGCCCAAACCTTGTGATAGCCCAAGACGTGAACCTTTAGGCACGGCACGTTTATTTGTGTAGGAAAGCATTTTAAACTAATGGTCAGAAAGTCTCAATGCAACCTAGACGAACAGCATTCAAATAATCATTTGCCATTCGTTCTGCGTGAACAGGTTACACATCAAAGCTCATCGGGAAATACACTTTTCATTTAATAACTTGTAAAGCTTTAAAAGTACAAGTGTGTGTGTGTGTGTGCGTGTGTGCTGAAGCAGACTTGTTTCCCAAGAGCAACTTTACTCACCTCTGAGCTGGACTAAAATGTATGTAAATAAATAAAGTATTAAAAAATAAATTATTTACGAAGGGAACACAAATCTGGTGAAATTTGCATCGTGCTTGTTCTACAAAGCAGCCTTGTGATGTCACAGAAGATTTGGGGTTTTATCCTGATCCCTTCTCACCTACAGGACCCAGTGTTCCTCATGAGATATGAGCCAAGCTGCCTGTAATCCTCACTAGAACATCATCATCATCATCATCCACTTTCCAGTCACATGACCCACTCACAACAAAATCCCAATATTCTCATGAAGTTCTGGAGAGAGAGAGAGAGAGAGAGAGAGAGAGACACTTGCATTTCAGGCTTCTAAGTGTGTCTCAGTGCAGGTAGAGTGAAGCCAAACCAGGGCAATCGCCCCCCTGTGGCTGACTGCAGAATGATTATCACCCAATACAAGTCTATGGGAAAAGCTTTAAAAATTATTTCCTCAAAAAGTACAGCACACAAAAGTTATCTCTACTGTGAAAACCTTCAATAGTTTTTCTCTTGGCTCACGACGGTTTAATTTCCCCTAAAAACTAGGCGGAGCTATGTGATTGACAGCTGCACAGAACAGAGTGGACTGACCGCTGGCATCACGTCATGAGAAACATCATTTACGCTGCCAACGATCAAATTCAGAGAAGTCACTCAAATTTGTGTGAATATGTACAAAATAACTGAGAGGGGCGTGTGTGAGCCAGACTCGAGCCGTCAATGGCAGCTTCATAGAGAGCCTCGTGGTGGCATCATATCAGCCGATGACTGTAGGCGGAGTCACGTCGTTTCTTTGGGTGGAACACATTACTTTGGTGTCTTGTATTTGGACCTGGACATTACAAGGTAATCTTTGGCATCTGCAAGGTTTATTTTCTGCCTTATTGGAATTTGCAGCTTTTCCCCATGAGATCATAGCAAATAAATGTCAAGCTTCTGCTTCAAACATGAGCGAGAACTGGTCAATCAGTTCAGCAAAGTGAGTTACAGGTGTTTGGGACGTAGTAGAAGTTGAATATTTGCAAACTTACGAATCAATGAGCAATAAATAAGAATCTGTGTGAGCTTTCTTCCTCAGCAGCTTGCGCGCATCACGTGTTCATCACATTTCACTAGTGCTTTATTCCAGGCAAGTTTCACCTCCACGAGGATCGCAACTAGAAAAATAATACACAAGTCTGAAAAACTATTGGCCTTCAGTTAAGAACAGAACTGTTTTGAACGGAATGGAGAGGAGTGTAAATACGGGAAAAAAAATCCTTCACGAAGCTATAAGTGTTTCTCTCGTCATTTTTTATATGCCCCTCACTATTTATTATTACAACTCGAACACTGCATGTTGTCTACGCATAGCAACTTTCCCTCGGACCTCTTCTTTTCCCCTTCTCCTTGCTTTCGGAACCACAGCAGGGACTGGACTGAAGGCAAGTCTCTGTACAAAGGCCCTCTAATGCCTCGCTGGAGGTTCTTTCACTCACTTTTATCAGCTCTGAAATAAAAATAGCTATGATTTGTCGAGCATTTAACAGGCTCCAGTTCAGCAGAGTAACCCATCCGTCTTCTGAGAAAAGCACCACATAGAGAAAGGCCTGCGGGCTGTTTAGCATTGCTCCCATCAAGTCGTCGAGGAGGTCTGGTAAACTGGTAACTTCTGAAGGGTGTTTCCAACCGTGCAACTCTTGTTTTTTGCAAAACACGCTGCACACAGCAATCACTGAAGCACATCCAGCTTCCTCTGAGCTTTCCTTGATGCTTCTGTGCATTTGTGTTCGAGCGGGAAGAGAAGAGCCCTGGCCGAGACGGAGGCCATGCGGAGCGTGCATGCTGGGGAATTCCCCTGATCAGCACCCACTGAAACCGGACTCTCTGCCGCAGCTGGCACACCACAGTCAAGCAAGCTCCAGGCTAGTGTTTAAACCCGCACGTTACACACGTGGGGATGTGTTCTGTAAGCATTTGGGCAAGCTCAGCTCAGAGCTATTTAAAACTCCCCTTTCCACACTTCCATGGGCTTTGCTGATCATACACACCTTTACTTTTTTATCAGAACTGTAGAAAAAAAAGAGAAAGTCTAAAGTGGAAAGGTCTTTAAAGGTCAAACACTAGAAATGCCACAATACTTGGTTTTAAACCAAACTGTTCAGTACACCCTCCTGGGTTCAGTACGCCCTTGTAAACCATTTTTTTCGGTTCCTCCTTTAAATAACTGCTGTATGATATCATTATTAGTTTACGCATGTGAAAAAGCAGATGTCAGGGAAAGAAATGCATGTCCTTGAGCAAATATCCAATCAATGAACTGCTCCTTACTGTAAATATACAATCAGTGAGCGCTAAAGTTAGAGGAGGGTGGGGGCATCTCGTATTTCACTGGGAGAGGAATTGTGAGCGCTACAAGTAGACGGCATCAATGTTTTTCGGGCTTTGCTGATGAATACGACAAAGATGGAAAAAGAACAGTAAACAAAAGTCTCTTCCTGCTCCAATCCTCTCTCTGCTAAAGAAGGTCATTGCCACCATGCTTCTTGATGTGTGATTCTTCTTCTTCTTTTGGCTGTTCCCATTTTAGGGGTATCTCGTCTTTGGCCTTCCTCTTGACCTCTTGCCTGGCATCTCCATCGCCAACATTCTTCTACCAATATAACCAGTACCCCTCCTCTGCACATGTCCAAACCATCTCAATCTGGCCTCTCTGACTTTACAACCAACCTGTGCTGTCTCTCTGATGTGCTCGTTCCTAATCTTGTCCATCCTCGTCACTCCTAAACTGAACATCAACATCCTCATCTCCACTTCCATCTCTGGCTCTTGTCTCTTCTTCACTGCCTCAGTCTCTAACCCATACATCATCGCTGGTCTCACTACTGTTCTGTACACCTTTCCTTTGATTCTAGCGGACACTCTTCTGTCACACAACACCCCTGACACTTTTCTCCATCCACTGCAACCTCTCTGCACTCACCTCTTCACCTCTTTTCAACACTCCCTGTCGCATTGGACTGTTGACGCCAAATAACTAAACTCCAGCACCTTTTTGACCTCAGCCCCCTGTAACCTCACTGTTCTATTTCCCTCTCTCTCGTTCAAACACATGTATTCTGTCTTACTGCAACTGACTTTCATTCCTCTTCTTTCTAGAGCTGACCAACTTTTCAAGTGTTCCACCACCTGCTCTCTGCTCTAACAACAGATCGCAATGTCATCTGCAAACACCTCTTTTCCACACTTCCCATCGCACTGGACTGTTGACCCCACCTCCACCTTGAACTCCTTTGTCTGAACTACAGCACATCTCACTGCTGTCTAACTTCTCTCATACATATCCTGAACTACTCTGACGTACTTCTCTGCCACTCCTGACATCCTCATTCAGGGCCATAGCTCCTCTCTTGGTACCCTGTCATGAGCTTTTTCTAAATCCACAAAGACGCAGTGCAGCTCCTTCTGACCATCTCTGTACTTCTCCATGAACATTCTCAGAGCAAAAATCGCATCAGTAGTGCTCTTCCTGGGCATGAACCCATACTGCTGCTCACAAATATCCACTTCTCTTCTTAACCTAGCTTCCACTACTCTTTCCCAGATTTTCATTGTGTGGCTCATTAACTTTATGCCTCTGTAGTTGTTACAACTCTGCACATCACCCTTGTTCTTAAAGATTGGCTCTAGGACACTTCTCAATTCCTCAGGTATCTTCTCACTCTCTGAAATACTGTGGAAAAACCTAGAAAGGAACTCCACTGCTGTCTCTCCTAGACAGGTCCTAGGTCATCTGGACCAACAGCCTTTCCACTCTTCATTCTCCCCAGAGCCTTCCTCACCTCATCCTTTTCGAATCTTTTCAACTTCCTGCTCTACAATATGCACCTCTTCCCCCCTTCTTTCCTTTTCATTCTCCTCATTCATCAACTCCTCAAAATACTCCATCCATCTTCTCTGCACGCTCTCCTCACTTGTTAGCACCTTTCCATCTCTATCTTTAATCACCCTTATCTGTTGTACATCCTTCCCATCTCTGTCTCTCTGTCTCGCTAATCTATACAATTCCTTCTCGCCTTCCCTCATGTCTAACCTGGAATACAACTCATCATAGGCTTTCTGTTTGGCCTTTGCCACCTCCCTCTTCACTCTGTGCTGTGATTCCTTGTAGTCCTGTCTACTTTCTTCAGTCCTTTCAATGTCCCACTTCTTTTTAGCCAGCCTCTTCCTCTGGATGATATCCTGTACTTCCTCATTCCACCACCATGTTTCCTTATCTTCTTTCCTCCTTCCAGCTGACACACCTAGCACCTTTCTTCCTGTCTCCCTGATCACTTCTGCTGTAGTTTCCCAGTCATCTGGAAGCTCTTCCTGACCACCCAAAGCCTTTCTCAGCTTCTGCCTGAATTCCTCACAATCTTCTTCCTTTTTTAACTTCCACCACTTGGTCTTCTTTTCAATCTTTCTCCCCACTTCTTCCTACACATCACCATCCGATGTTGTCTGGCTACACTCTCTCCTACCACTACTTTACAGTCTCTGATCTCTCTCAGATTGGCTCGTCTACATAGGATATAGTCTACCTGCGTACTCCTACCTCCACTCTTGTAGGTAACTCTTATGTTCCTCCCTCTTCTGGAAATAAGTATTAACTACAGCCATTTCCATCCTCTTGGCAAAGTCCACCAACACCTGTACTTCTAGGTTCCTTTCCTTAACACCGAACCTGCCCATCACCTCTGCTGCCCTCGCCAACATGCCCGTTGAAATCTGCCCCCACTACTACTCTCTCTCCTCTGGGAACACTCTCAATCACCTCATCTAACTCACTCCAAACTCTCTCCTTCTCTTCCAGCTTACAGCCTACTTGTGGAGCATAACCACTCACTACGTTCAACATCACCCCTTCAATTTCTAACTTTAAACTGATCACCCTGTCTGACACTCTTTTCACCTCATTCCTCACAAACTCCTCCTTCAGGATCACTCCTACCCTATTTCTCTTCCTATCCACACCATAAAACAGTTTGTATCCTCCTCCAATACTATGCGCTTTGCTACCCTTCCACCTGGTCTCCTGCACACACAGAATATCTACCTTCCTTCTCTCCATCAAGCTCCCTACCCTTCCCTGTCATTGTACCAACGTTAAGAGTCCCTATTCTCAGATCTATACTCCTGCCTTTCCTCTTCTCTTTCTGTCGACGAATCCTTCTCCCTCCTCTCCTTCTTCGACAAACAGTAGTCCAATTTCCACCGGCACCCTGTAAGTCAACAGCACCGGAGGCGGTTGTTGTTAACCCGGGCCTCGACCGATCAGGTATGAAAATCGATTTGATGACTCGCATATTTGGTTTTTGGCATATTTTACGCCGGATGCCCTTCCTGAGGCAACCCTCTCTATTTATCCGGGCTTGGGACCAGCACAGAAGTCACTGGCTTAAAACCCCTGTGGCTAGATTGTCTTGATGTGTGATTAAGCAAAATAAAGTGAATTCTATCAAATGCTCATCAGTGTTTCCCCTAGGATCATGGCCTGGGGGGGGGGGGGTTGTGGTGTTATGGCGTGTGCGGCAAAACACTCACACAAACACTTAATAGTGTTTATATGTTTCTTTTAATTGCAGTATACCAATATATTATAATGTCTGAACAATTACTGTACAATAACTAAACAACTGTACACTGAACATCAGATTTATTTTAATATGTTAATTATTCACAAAGTGTGCAGCTTTTGTCACTGCAGTGCATCTTTCTGGGCTTCTGAAAGAACATTTCCAGAGCATCTTGGTATGGATAGTCTGAAACTTCTGGCCCATTTATTGAGATCCGCATGCAGGCTGCAAGATGGTCCCCTTGCAGCCTATTGCGAATGTCTGTTTTGACCTGTAAATACATTAACTGTTAGGCTTTAAAAGTGATAACTGATAGTAACAACAGTAAAAATCAACTTAACATAGTGATAGTTTAAAGCAGGAAATGCCATTGTATAACTAACTAGCTAGCTATTAATTAAGCAATTTATTTATCAATTCGTTCATTCATGCTTGTGTGTATTTACTTACTTACCAAGATCAGTCTTGTACAGCCAGGGGGAGTATTTCCCCTCTGACAGCCAAGCTGGATCAAAACCTGTCGTTCTGTGGTGGCTAGACTTTTGCTGCTTGTCAGGGGCAAGACATGCAGCACTTGGGCTCTTTTCTGTACTTTGTTTCGGAGTAGGAAAGCTACACCGGCTGCTGTCATCACGTGCTGTCATCGTCACCACCTTGGGAGCATTTAAAAAACGTGGATATTTTTGCCTGCTGCGACATATTCTCCGACGCGCGGTCTCTCTCTGTCCGCTGATGGGTGTGTGTGTGTGCGCGCATCGGGGCGGAACTCCGCCATGCGCGACACGGAGGACAATTGTAAATGCGCAAACGTTGACACAGAAATTACATGCCATCGTATAAATAACATAATGCTATTTAGTTTAATAAAAGAAAAAAGCAAAGACCTATTATATATAAATTACTTCTGTCGTTATTCGACGAAAATAAAATTAACTTGACCTTCAAGGGGGGCGGGGGGTGCCGGTGGGGGGGCGGGGCGACCCCCTAATATAATGGTAAGGGAAACACTGCTCATTATTTATCTCTTCATGTGATTCATACAAAGAATGATTTTTTAAAAATTACAATTTGCTCAGCCACCAGAACCAAAACCATGGTTAATAACCATGGAACGTACCTAACTGTGAGCTTCATGTACCTTTGCATCCCTATCAATCACTGCATCTTACTTGTGTCTATTGGGCAGCTTTTCCATCAGATTATAATAACAGCATGCCTTGGGTTTGTTTACAGCACACAGATCAAAGATTACAACACTGGGTGTTACCAAGCATTTTGGTTTTACTACATTTTTGTGTTGAGTACTGTGAGTAATGTCACATCCAGTGACTGTGCTTGCCAGCCAATCAGGGAGCTTCACAACTGATCACTCAACGATTAGCATCATGAGACGCCACAAGCAAAAACCACATCAAGTGCTGTAAAGAACATAAATTTTCCTGTATAAATATACATTTTGTGTAGGAAATATTCTGTAGTTCACTGAAGAACATGGCATTTCTAGGGCCTTTTCAGACTGGGAAGAGATTTCCTCTGTTCTGCAGGTTTTATGTTCACACAGCAACTTCTAATCCGTTTCAGAGACACTTGCGTATTTAAAATCACCGGAATCACGTAGCGTGGTCAGTGGAAGAGGACGACGGCCACTGAAAATTTAAAAAGGGTGTTTTGTGTGCCCCGTCAAGCTGTGATTGAATCTCTCCAAAATTTCCAAAAGGAAAGGGGATGTTGTAGACCAGCAGAATCGCGTCTGCTTTTTAATGTTTGTAATATTTCTGCCGCAGTCATTGTAACCCTGACTCAAATCCAAAGCTTACTCACAATCAACCTGAACCTGTGCGTTTGTTCCACAGTGCTACTTCTTTTTGACTGGATGGATCTTGATTCACCCAAACAGTATTCAATTTCATTCAGGCTGCATGTAGCATGGATCCCGCTGACTCTGATGGATAAATCGTTATCTTCCAGAAGGGCCTTATTTGGGTGTGCCTTTAAGAACATGTCCTACTTCTTAAGACCCATCTCTTTTAGAGAAGCAGGAGTGTGGTTCGACAAGCCATCTGTCTACTGCCACTCAGTATGTACCCAAACATTTCACAGCGTGCTCATTAATCTAGACCAGTGTGAAAGACACCGGAGCCAGGCGAGATTGCCAACAGAAGCAGATCCATTTCGTACAGCAAAAGGTTCAGCATCCCAACCGTACCACGGGAACTTGAATGTTACGAAACTCTATGATAAAGAGCGAGGCGAAATTCAATCTTGGGATTGCTCTAAAAAAAAAGAGAGCTCATCAGCATGTACAGGATGGTTATTTGGACATTCACAGCACATCACCAAACATAACGGCTCACCCGTCTTAAGAAGCAGGAAGATGAAAAATGAAGCAGCATGTTCTCAGAGGATCCTGGAGGAAAATGTGCTTTATCAGCTGGAAGCTGCTCATCAACACAAGGCCACGGCCACTCGTCATCGGTTACACCAGAATTTAGTGAAGATTCTAGAGCGGATCTCAACGTGCCGTTCATGCCAGAATTTACAAGAGCTGGAGGCTTTTTACCAAGAAGAACGTGCCGCTTCACCAACAGAGAAGATAAAGAACCTCATTCACAACTACCTCAAGAGACTTCAGGCTGTCATTGATGGTAAAGTGGGGAATACAAAATATTAAGAGCTAAAACTTTGATCAGGGTCGTTAGAATTTAAAAAGAGTAAACACAGTTGTTTGACAATAAATGGCTTCACCAAACCACTAACTTTAAGTGAAAAACAAAAACTTTTGTGTCATCATTTATATTTTCAGAAAAATGGCCAAGAAATGAAGAATTTACATGGTCAGGGTATTATTTATATATATTTATTAAGTAGAACTTGCATGTTTAACTTGTAGACAATGTTTTTTTGGTTGTGTGATGTGATGGGGCGGAACTGGAAATGGAGTCACTCTGAAACGTCTCCGCCTCAGATGAGATTCACTGATTAAAAGCGTTTTCGGTGTAATAATGATCAAAGTTTCAGCGCCTTTTACCATTGTCTGTCAATGGGAGAGTGGAGAGGCAGGACCCGCGCTGTCAGGCTAAGAGAAAGAGAAAGAAGGGCAGAAAGAAAGATTTTAATTCCAGCCAAACACACATACGTCTAAACTCAATGTGACATAAACCAAAGGGAGCACTCAAAGTCCTCTGGGACATCCCTCATGATGCCACTTTAAATCCCTGAACACTTGAGAGCTGTTGTTTGTACAGGAGCTTAGGGGATTCCCTGTGGTGTTTTTTTTTTTTTGATAGTCACAAAACAGAATGCAAATGATGCTTGCAGAGATCTTTTCCCTCAAAGGATGATATGATTGTAGCAGAGCTTTCTGGGATCTCCACAGGACGTATTTCCCTTCACATGGAATCCCGCAGGAGAACAGAGACACCAGCTTGTCTCCTTCTTTCAGTAGCATGTCTCTAGATCTGAGGCCCTCACTACCCATTTCACCCAGTCAACCTGAAGCACATGCAGCCACACTGCATGTGCTTCTCAAGTTTTACTCAAGTTTACTCTGCTGGAATAAGATTTGGTCAGCAAAGATAAACTCTGAGGAGACTTGAAATGCCTTTACAGCACCCTGAGAAGAGTTCCGTGAGTGTAACGGAACTGCTGATGACGACGATTCCTCTCAGCAGTAAATATGATTGCATGTAGCTGCACATGTGGAGGAGGAGCTTTGACGGGTCTGTGGCGGGAGATGTGTGATATTGGGTCACGTCATAGTTTTGAGCTTCAGTCGTTAGTATTAGAGCTGTGTTACACGCGCCATGTAAGTTAGCATCCTTTGAGATTGATAGATCCCATGAAATAACAAGTGTTTGAATTCACTTTATTTTGCTCTTATTCACGTCTTCATAACGGACGCATTAAATAAACAAGAAAATAACAAATATAAATAAAACTGGAGCAAAGAATTCCATATGTACAAGTGCCAAAGAACTTGTTTTGTGTCTGAATTAGTTTGGTTTGACTGGTTGAATGATTCACCGAGGCTCTCGCTCTCAAGTGCCTTGCTCGAATCCGTTTGCAGAGTTGATGTGCGTCATGTTTCATATGTTTCCGTTTGCATTATTCCGTCTGATAAAACACACAGTGACATTGTTTACTGTTATGAGGTGCTTTCTCATAATACTGACAGAAGTGAAACACGAGAATTCCGGCCTTCTTCTAACTTTAGCGCCCGCTGATTGGACATTAACACAAAGGAGCAGTTCATTGATTGGATATTGTTGCCCCTTTAAGGGGCAGTGATAAAGTTGTGCATTGATCATTGGATGGACAAAGAAAACGAGCCCTTGTAGATGGTGAAGCTCCTAGAACAGGGGTGCCCCTTGTGGTTTGTGAGATACACTTTTAAACTGCGCAAGTTTAAATTATATACCTAATTTTAAAATGCACAACATATGTTTATAGTGAGAATTCTTTATATGCTGGTGTAGCTTGCAACACCACACAAGCCCGTGCCGCACAACACAACATACAATACAAGAGGAGCTTGTGCAGAAAACATGCATTGATTAAAAATGTGAACGATTAGTGGCTAAAAAAAGGTAATAAAAAAAACCTTATGCAAAAATGCCATAGATTCTAAAGGATTAAAAGTAAGTAGAATTTTTTTTTTTTGTTTAAACCCAAACCTACAAAAGTGGTGTATAGGTAACCAGACACCGCCCACTGCATTTGATTGACAGTCAGAATTGAAGAGATAGATAGCTCAGCAGGTTTTTGTTACTGAAAGCACCATTATATAATAGTGTGGAACAGGTTTCTTGGAGTCTGGCCCCATGTGACTTTGTTCTCAGAGAGGAATTCCCAGCAGCAGGCTTCATAAATGCATGCTGGGTAGATGTCAAATCCTCTCGAGGCTAACTTTCCTAGAACGGCTGCTTTGACTCGAGCCAGTGTTTGGAGCTGAAAGCTAATGCATCAGACACAACCTATGGTGCTATAAATCAAAGCACCTATGAGTCAAGATGACAAAAAAAACAACACTCTGAGAAAATAAAAAAAATACAAAACATGAGAGGACCATGCAAGAAGCCTGAAATTTAAGTTCAACAGCAAATGGAACAATGCTTAAACTCTTATTTGCAACACTAGAGCGTCTAATAAACCCCCAAACCCATCATTGACATCAGTAGCATCGGAAAAGGAATCAGTTGTTCCTCTGGTAGTGCTGGGACTCCCTCAGCCACCAGGTTCAACATGCTGTCTTGATACCCAACCAACAGCTTGAAACTAACTTAGAAAACCAGAAACTAACTTAACAGAAGTTTTAAATGCATTTCCAAAAAGATTGTTTTTCCAAAGTCCCTAAAAACTGCAGCGGTAAAGCCACTCCTGAAAAAAGACAAACTTGTTTGCAGTACTTTAACTGAGGGACACAGACTTTTATTAACAGGTTCTTCTCGAG
The DNA here is from genome assembly GCA_007224835.1 of Danionella cerebrum. Classification (NCBI taxonomy): domain Eukaryota; kingdom Metazoa; phylum Chordata; class Actinopteri; order Cypriniformes; family Danionidae; genus Danionella; species Danionella cerebrum. Next base: position 46,239 of record SRMA01025879.1, on the reverse strand, counting down.
CTCGGTGGTATGCCTTTTCAAACATTTTTTCATATATTGCAATATTGGTCACAGCGGCAGGAGCACAGAAGGGTGGAACACCGCACCGCGGAACATTGAGAGGGGGAACGTTTTGCAGTGGTACAAACACACTGTGGCTGCATGAGAGCGGTGAAGGCACAAACTGTGTGTATTGAACTGCAGGGTTAAGAGATTTGGCATTGACGGTGTGAAACATCGCGATTGATGTTGACGACATCCCAATCACCAACTTAGAAATGTTAACGGATCTGCCACTTTAACTCCAACAAAAGTTATTTTTCCTAATAAAGGACCAGAGGACCAACTCACCAGTCTCTTTCATGCAAATACAGGTCAGGACAGGCTAGGGGATTTTGTCCGTCCCTAAAAACCCTATCCCTTCAAAGTGCTCAAAAGCAGAAATATTCACAGGATTGGGAAGACAAGGTGAAGCCATGGTTATCGACGCTGGTGAGTTACGTCACTTAAGTGTTCCTTTTATAATCGCTGATTGGACGAGTGTAAGTGTGCGATCTCTAATCCAGAATCTGTGAAAATTAATTCTAAACTTAGTCGGCTAGCCAGTTAATCCTGCTATAGTACAGCCCCATGTTGCTAGGAATAAGTTGTCTAAAACTACAGAAAAGATGACTCCAGACAAATAAAATCAGGATCAAAATCAGGACACGGCTTCACAAACAGTAACCAAAGTGGCAGCAATCTCAATCTAACAGAACTTTGTAAATGCACAGTGGATTGAAGGCTTTTGGTTTGAAGGCATTCAAGCTTTAATCGGAACAGATAAAGTATGAAACAGATCAAAGCATGTGGACGGCATCTGCGAAAGAACGGGCCGGGAGTTCCAGTGTGGTGCTGTGATAGGAACAGAGAAACACGTCGAAACAAAATTAAACAAAAAATAAATAATCCACAGTGGAATGGTGTAGTGTGAAAAGGTGAGCTAATGGGAAGGTAGCGTTCAGGCTTCTGGAGCTATGCTATGTAAAGTAACAAAGTGAGCTGTGGGATCAGAATCCTGCCATAATCTGAACAATAGGTTTTGAAACCTTGAAATTCAATGTGTAAAAAAATTGTTTTGAAACTTTATATAATTTGAAAAAGGCTGAAAAAAAAACATTCTGAATCTTTGCAAACATAATTTTGTACGTGAATTTTTATATTTTTGTAGAACATGCTTATTACAGAGTTTCATCATCACATCTGCAGAGATTCAAAGTCAAACCTCTTGTCATTCCGTTGCTGTTTTCAGAGAGTCACCTTTGGAAAGATTTCACGCCATCAGTCCCACCTCACGTTACATGTGATTGGTCTGTACTTGGCCAGAGAAATGGTAGAACAGCGAGAGAACCTCCCTCGCTTTTTTTCACATTTTTTCAGAGCATGGGTCTCAGATCAAAGCAGTGAGAGAACGGTGCCAAAAATCACATGGTTGCAAGAACACAACTGTGTGGACGAAACGCTGAAAAGCAAGTGTTGCAAAGAAACGGCAGCGCACATCTGCACATACATTTCAAAATGAAACCCACCCTTTACAAACTCAAGTTACAAGCATTGAGCTCCTAATTCGCACGTGTAACGGAGAGGGAGAGCAGTGACACGTCTGAAGCTGGGTGCAAAGAGAGGTTTGAAACTCAAGAATCACATACAAAATGATGTTTACAGGGATTTAAAATACAGTGGTACCCTGAGATACGAACAATAACAAACATTTCTGCTCTATTTTCCACTTGTTTGTCTCACATCGCACTGCACTTCCGCGTCTTTGCGCTCCTTTCTCCCTTTGAAGAAAGTGTGCTTTAAGGGGCTGATGTATCTTAAAACATCGAGCGAAACATTATGTATAGATTACCAATAATGTACTAAAACAAATGTTAGAGTCAAGGTGTCGTAAAAAAAATAATGTTTATAACGTGGAAAGTGCTGATCTGTAGCACAACTTAGAGAAACTCTGTGATGCTCTTTCTCCATTCCTTCTCTGTATTCTTTACGCTTGTGCTTGAAACCGTGTTGGTGTCAGTAATTCGTGAAATATCTCGAGAGAGTTAACTTTCATACGTGGTGCCGTAATGTTTTCTGCATCCGGAATGGATTACTTTCCTATCTTGGGGTCCCACTGTAGTGGGAACTCAAGTTTCAAGGTTTCAAACTGTTTTTTTTTTTTTTTTTTGTTGTTTTTGCAAACTAAACGTGATGGGAGAACCATTCCAAAGGTGACACTGTGAAAAGGTATATTCGAAGAACAGTAAAGAAGCAACGAGAGGTTTGAATCTCTGCAGATGTGACTATGAAACTCTAAAATAAGAATGTTTTACAAAAATATACAAATTCACATTCAAAATTATGTCTGCAAAGATTAAAAACTTTTGATCAAAAAGTTTTAAAAAATTACTCAATGTTGCACTTTTTTTTATTCAGGCCTTATATTTTCACACATTGAATTTCAAGGTTTCAAAACCTTTTTTTTCTCAGGTTCAGATTATGGCAAGACTCTGATCCCATACAGAAGATGCTCAGAGGTCTGCAATTTCTGAAATTTGTAACCTCCACTTGTTTGCCGTGTCAGCAGGATTTTAGTAATGTTAATATCTCAAAAACACTGTTGCCATGTTAAGCAAAGCCAATAAATCAGAAAACTGCTTAAAGCCATTTTCTAAATAAACGTTTGTGGAAAGAATCAGGAAAAACACAGGTTTAAAAAGCGTCGCCTTCCACCAGCGTCCCACAAACATCTTGTGCAAGAAGAGACTGTGTCGAGCTCTTCTCCAAGCTTTTCTCTGAAACTCGTTCATCTGCCGCTGCGAGGAGAGCGGGGACTTGTGATAACCTGCTACACGATAGCTAGCTCTGTAATCTGGAACGATCTCTTCCCGAGAACACACCCGTACGCGGAACAGGACACAACCGTCATCAGCAGCAGTTCCCACTCAGAACATCCGACATGCAAATATTACTGGCAAAAGCGTCCGCCCAGGAACACAAAGAGACCGCACGCGCCCGCGCGCACGCACACACGGATCACGACTTGTTGCTCGAATGTCGAATCGAACCAAATCAAACCAAACCACTCACGTCTCTTTCGGCAAACTGTGTTGCATCCAAAGTTCCACCTTCCTTCGACTTTCTCTATAGTCACTTATTTATTTCAGCTTGTGCACACACAGCGATTCGAGCCGCCAGCGCAGAACACCTGAGATGAATGTGTGCTATGATCCAGACACTGCTTCAGAACTAAAAAGAGAACGCGAGCTCAAAGGTACGATACGGAGGAAGTTGAGCGCAAGAAACGCCGACACTCGGCTAGCGGCGCGCTAACGAACGCTAGCTCCTCGGCGCTTTTGTCCTGAAAAAGCCGGTCGCAAACGAACACTACCCTTCAACAAACAACTTTACACAGTCGCGTGAAAATGAAACGGACACAACAGCATGTGCTCTTTCAAACAACAAGTGTGTTTTAGCGTAAAGACACACACGAGTGAAGTTATTCTCTGAACCAGCCTTGAAAGTGAAGTGTTCTCCGACAGCAGAATTCCGACTGATGGCAAGCCGTATCGACTTCCACCGCGCTGCTGCTCCTTTGTAGAAGGACGTGATTTTGTAGAAATGTTGTCTTGTATACTCACAAATTGGTTAGACTCGCTCTATGTGATTTGGCGTGCATCCGTGAGATTTTGGCTGTGTGGGTGCGCGCGCAGCTCCGCGGAGGGAGATCGGTTCGTGGCATCCGCGGAGGCGCAGCGGCACCCAGAGCATCCGCGAGGAAGAGAAACAAAGCGTTCTGACAAGAAGACTTGAGTTCCCAGCTTCGGCTCTTTGCACTCCCGAATGACCCGTTATTCTACCATATCTATGCGAAATTAATGGTTTTGTTGAGAACGTTTTCTTGTGCAGTGCTTTTATAATGGCTTCTTTGTTTGATATTTTAATTAAACACATTGTAAAACTCGTGTCTTTACAAAGACAATTTGCTTTGGTTTCAAACACGACACATAAGAAAACGATCAACTCTCTGTTTAATGTGAAGAGCTTTAGTTTGTTTCACTCATTTTCTTAAATAAACACTAATGGAAAACTTTTTTTGACTGATTTTTGACTACATGTTTTCATTGTGTGAGAAAAAAATCCGTGCGAAATACAATACTTTCCTGTTGGTTTGCAGAAACATGTAACCTTTGACCCCTGGCCTGCACTCCTTCACCAGCCTCCCGTAGTGATAGACGGTCAGATGGTCTATGATAGCGGCATGATCTCACTACTGCAGCACTTTTACCTCTACCTTGCCCTCTCCTCTCCCTGCTCCTGGGGGAAAGATTCAGGACGTTCGTGCTGTGAGGTTTTTGTAGTCTGTACATAACTATGTGTATAAATACACACACACACACACAGTTAATGAACTATGCGGGATAACATTGAGGCCATTTCACATTCAGATGATGGATCACGGCTGGGGAGTGGACAGAATCGTACACTGATCTGATTATTGTATGAAGTGTCTAGGCTAGGAGACCTACTCCATAAGCAGCAAGAAAACGTCTGAGGTGTCATATCTAGCCTTCTGTGACCCAGGTCAGGGCTCTAGAGTGCGACCAATTTGGTCACATATGCAACCTAATTTCTCAATGGTGCGACTAAAAAAAATCAAAGGTTGCACCGGTGCGACCCGTCATTCGAAAAAAAAAACGAAACTCCATGAGTCTCCCTGTTGTTCAACAACAGACACACATTAGGCCCATATCGTGGTCTAAACCAATCAGAGATAGTGAAGAGCGTATCCCGTCCCACCCCCCCTCTGATTGGGCGTGGTCCAGATATTCCTGTATGTGTGTGAACGTACGTTTGAAAATGCATGTGATTCAGTCAGACAGAGAGAGGTGAGTCCATCAGGTAAACAGTGGATGTAGCCGTGGATTACGAGAGAAGATGAAAAGAACGATTGACAGATTTTCATTAAGAAAGATAAGTTAGGGCCTGATCGTGAAAATCATAACCAATGCTCTGACACGGAGCCATCAACCTCCCCTGTGACTGGCTCTAATACACTTAGAATTGAAACTATAAACTTTAGAATTTTTCTATAAAACACATAACATGTCGCGATCAAGTGTCCCCTCTCTCCGCTGCCTTAAGGTACGTTCACATCGAACGCGGTTCGCGCGGAAAAAAAGCGCTACTCGCTAGTGAATGCACGCATGTTTACTTTCCGTTTGATCACCTGATCCGCGCGGCAGAGCCGCTGAATGCACGCATGACATTCAGGTGTTGACTGGAATGCGCGGATCAGTGGGAGGAGCTATATGTGCAGCGGTGGTTTGGAAAATGGCGGACAAGATTGTTAAGTTTCTATTTGCATCACTAAGCTTTGAAATGCTCCAAAACATCAAAAAGTGTTCGGGGCTGTGGCTAGGAGCTTAGAATCCTACAAAGAGGCACCCTGCTCGGTGTGGTTCACCAACATTTCCACAGGAGCTTCAGTTTGGACTGCAGTCGCGTTTAGTGGGAGCTTTGACTGATCCAACCCCAGCTCCTGACCTGTTGCACAAGCAGCTCCAGCAGGAAACCTACGTGTCTGTCTCTGGTCAGTATTCATGATAAATTCTGTGTAAATAATGACCAAGAACCTCCTAACCTAACGAACGGACGGGACTTTAATAAAAAGATAAATAACTTTCGTTTTTAACAATAAAAGCAACATGTTAAAAATGCTGTTATCATATAATGTAATTACTGTATTTGTTTAATATTAAAAATTTAGATTTATACAGTACAATATTGTATTTCTAAATAATCTCAAATGAACTATAGATTAACTTGGTTCTTGTGAAGCGATAAACTGTATTTAACAGTGGTTTTCTTTAGTTTTTATTACACTATACTCATATATTAAAGTAAAACATAACTTATAGTTGTACTTGTGGTGAATATATATTCCACAGCAACATCAGAATTACCAAAAAATGTTAACCTTAAAATACTTCACTGTAGTACAGTTAAAACACTGCTGTTATGTGTAAATGTTTGAATAATAAAACTTGTTAAACAGTGGATTGAATGTAATACTGATGGTGAAACAAGTAAATCAGAGCAAATGCTAAATACAGGTAAAGTTAGAAAGTTTAAACAGTAATGATGATGTTGAAGACACAGTGTAGTACAAACACATTTGCTGTCATGGATCTGCAATCAGTTCTGCAACTAAATGTTTGTCTTCTCTCCTTCTTTCAGATTGACGGTGGAGACTCCAACCTGGTCATCATCAGCCTCTTCATTGCTGGTTTTTCCTGAGATTCCAAGATCGTCTCGGATGCTGGGACTGCAGTCTGGAACTGTTTGGTAGAGCAGTTTATGGCTGTGCTCCTCACTGATGAATGGAGGTCCATTGCTGAAGGTTGTGAGGAGAAGAGGAGTCTCTTTGGAGGTCCTGCTCTGCTTGGAAGCACTGGACGAATATGTTAAAGGGTTTCTCTAGAGCCCAGCTGATGGTTTCATTACAGCCTTGTTACAAAACTCTCGTGATTTCCATGATTCATGAAATGTTCTTGTTTTCAAAGAATAAATGGAGTCAACCTTCAAATAAAACCCATGTCTCAAAGCTTCTTTCTCATTACACAACACCAGTCCGATCACACATAGCAAAGCTTTATTGTAGGTGTATTTACAGTACAATATCATTAAAATAAATATTCAAATGTTTGGAATAAACATTCCGTTTGTAGCAATGAAATTACATTTTATTTACCTTAAATATATGAAAGCACTTTTTGATAGTACAGATAGTACTCCCAAAGTAAACATTTAATTACACTCATAAAAATTTTATTATCTATTTTATTTCTTTTTAAAAGATCATATTTTATAAGATCCCAATATTTTCTGGCATAAATAATATCTTGCCTTAAAATGGAGGGCTGAAATAAAATAATGAACATGATTAATTCTCTTTAGATTTAAACCTAGTTTTGATAATTATGAATATATATGTATATATATATATATATATATATATATATATATATATATATATATATATAAAATTTCTTCCAAGCAAGGTGCTTTTATATATTCTTTTATTATTAAATAAATTTATTAATAAATAAAATGTATTCTTTTAAATTATTATTTATAATAAACTTATTTATAATTTTAATATCAAGAAGATGATCAGAGAGCTCTGGCAGTTCACGTAAAGTTTTAATCCCAGACGGTCTCCGAGCTGCACACGTCACAGCTACAGCAAGCTCCTGATTGGTCAGCGCGGCGCGGAAAATCTGCCGAAGTTCAATTTTTTGAACTCGAGCGATACGCGCACGGTTCACCTGTCTACAGCCGGTCCGCCCGCTGAAGCCTCAGACGCGGGCAAACGCGTCTTTGCATTGACTTAACATGGAAACCCTCTGCGCTTACCGCGCGACCGCGTTCGATGTGAACGTACCTTTACAGCGGCAGGCAGCTGCAAACAGATCATCAGACGAGGCAGAGATGATAATTAAGTTTAACGTTGCCTACAATATTGCAAAAGAAGAACTACCCTTCACTAAATTCAAGTCCGAAATAATTCTTATGAAGAAAAATGGCTTGAACGTAAACCCGACGTACAGCAATGATGTCGCGCGCACCCAATTTATAGGAGTCATCGCAGATACATTGAAAAAAAAAAGACATCTGTGCAAATTGTGAACAGTGCGTACATGGAATTCCTGATCGACGGAGACACATATATCGCCACAAAGGAATTCGTCATTGTGTACGGTTGTATCTTGCGGAAAGGAAGACCGGTGAATATACTTATTGAACACATTGAGGTCGAGCATGCTCATGCCCAAGGTAAGCCATGTCATGTCATGGAGCCTATGTCAATAATATGCCTACCGTCTCGTTACTGCATTAACCATAATATTCTGATACTTAAAAATGAAAAAATAAATAAATAGGCTGCATTATAAACTCTTGATCTGGGTAGTAAATGGTATTATCGTTTTTATTTGTATTTGCTGCTCTTAGGGACCAAAATCAGTTTAAAGTTTAAATTTCAGCTCAGTAAAGCACTTTAAACACCTTTTCAGTAAGTTTTAGTTACCTTTCTTGTGGAATTGTGCTTCAAATAAAGAACTTTATATTGACCAGGTTGTTAGTTAATCATTTACAAGTCAATATTGTCTATGGACAGTGATTTAAAAAAAAAAAAAAGATAACTAAAAAAAGTGAACTTGTGAAAATGCGGTGTTAAATGTGATGCAGTTGAAAATTTGGGTGCACCTAACTTTTGTGCTGGTGCACCTAAGAAAAAAATTTAGGCGCACCAGTGCAACCAGTGCAAAACGTTAGTCTAGAGCCCTGCAGGTGTGATGTAAGCTCTGCCTCAAGCCAGGCCCCACAAACAGCCAAGAGCTACCCGATGGCCCAGTCCGCCCCCCACGGAACGACACGACCAGGGGCTCAGAGCCAGCTAGGGGATACTCAGCAATTCCACAAGTAGTCAGCTGTCACGGCACATCCGCCCTGATTATGCTGCAGCTTGATGGTTTTGTCAGAGTGTTTCTTCCAAAACCGGGAAGTTTTTCATCAGTCCTGATGACAAAGGCATATTTGGTTGCGGTTTACGATGTCCAAGAACCGCCTCCTTTTTCCAGATGGCCTCTTTGGCGTCGCCGTAGAGACATTGTGTCGTAAGTCTCCAGGATCAGGAAGCAGGCGGAGGGTCTGGGCGTAGGCTAGATCGCTCGGTATGGAGCCCTCTCTGCCTGCCTGAAGCCAGAGAGAGAGAGAGCACCCCCCGCCATGGTCTAACCTCCTGCCAAGAGACCGAGGAGGACCCCTGCAGGGCAAAAGGCACAGTCACAGAGGGTTCTCGGAAGCAGTCGAGGGCTTCTTCCCATAAGAAGCGCCCCTGAGGTTGACAACGGGTCTGTTCATCAACCCGACTCCCCCTGGAGGGGGGGGGACCACCACACGCACCTTGCGGCCATCCTTTGGGATGGCGGCACCCACCGTGCTAAGAAAGATCTAACTCCCCTCCCGAGTATAACGGACTCCTCCGCCTACCCGTCGGGGACACGTCCTCCTCAAGTATTGATGAGCGGGGCGCAAGGCACAAGCTCCATAGGCCCAGTCAGTGGATGCGGTGGCCCCGGCCCTCTATACGCCCTGGTTATTTCGCCACAAAGTCCACATCCGTGCCGCCCCGCCACGGGGTTCATCGGCATGTCCATCACAGGACCATTGTTAGCTTGCCTGGGAGCCTGGCAGAAGCTTCCCGGGGTCAGCCGGTGGATCCTCCGGACAATCCGGCTGGGTTACACGATTCAGTTCGTGAAACCCCCCAGGTTTAGAGGCATTTTAGAGAACCCTGTCCCCTGATCAGGCGCCTCACTCCTGCAAGAGGAGATCGCTGCCCTTTTAAACGAGGTGCAGTCAAGCCAGTCCCTCCAGCCGACGCAGAAAGCGGCTAATACAGCCGGTACTTTCTGGTCCCCAAAAAATCAGGTGGGTTGCACCAATCCTGGACCTGAGGCGTCTAAATCAGGGCCTGGCCTAGCCTAGCTCTGATTCAAGATGTTGACCATTCGCAGTCTTCTTCCGTGCGTTTGTCCTAGGGATTGGTTCGCCACCTGAAGGACGCGTACTTCCATGTGGCTGTTGCGCAGCATCACAGACCCTTCCTCAGGTTCTGTTACGAAGGCCAAGCCTATCAGTAACCGACTCCAGGGACCAGTTGATCTTCCAGAGGGACCGTGTGCTCACGCCCTTTGGCCACTTAGGGTTTCAGGTCAACTGGGAGAAAAGTCGCCTGACCCCAGACCTGTTTTTCTCGGTATGGAGCTGAACTCCCTGAACATGAGGGTGCGGTTTACGGCAGAAAAACCGTTCTCTCAGCTGCGTCGTTTCGACGGACGGTCAAACTGAAGGATTTTCAGAGGCTCCTGGGGCATATGGCAGCTGCAGTTCTAGTGATTCAGTTTCAGCTATGGCTTCTCGGGTTCCGAGTCACTGACCCCTCGCTGTCTCTTGTCCCTGAAGCCGGGAGGGCGTGTCCTGCCTGCACTCCGGAGTTCCCTGGGTATTGCTTGGCTGTAACCACGGTTCCTCTCGGACAAGTTGAGGTGCCGTGTACGGTTCCCATCGAGCATCTGGTACCTGGACCCGACACATATCTCCATGGCACAACAACCGTCTCGAGCTAACTGCAATGATACGACGGTGGTTACTTACATCAAGCGTGTTCGCTTCCGCCATCTGCACTACCTCGCCCAACGACTGCTCCTGTGGAGTCAGAGCAGACTCTTGTCGCTCAGGGCTGTTCATATCCCCGGCGCTTCGAACAAGATCGAGTATCTTCATATCCCCGCAGGGGAATGGCGACTCCACCCCCTGGCTGTCCAGCAGATATGGGGCGTGTTCGGAGAGGCACACTAGATTTGTTTGCCTCTCATGAGAACACCCACTGCCAGCTTCTTATTCCTTGTCCCTGGCTTCTCTCGGGACAGACACGCTGGCACATCGCTGACCCAGGAAGAAACGCCTGTACACGGTTTCCCCAGTGAGTCTTCTAGCACAGGTGCTGTGCAAGGTCAGGGAGGACGAGCTCGAGCTGGTTCCTGTTGCGCCTATTGGCCCAACACAGCAGGGTTCTAAGAACTCCTGTCGCTCGTGACAGTGCCTCCCTGGCCGATCTCCCTGAGACCCAATTTTCTCTCACAAGGGGGGGGGGGGGGGATTCAGGCACCCGTGGCCGGTTTTCCCCCTTTACGGTCACGGCGGATCCCAGTTTCTACCGCTCGCGGTATTGAGAACTCTTGAGCATGCGTTAGCCCCCTCTACGAGGTTGAGCTACGCTGGCAAGTGGGGTCGGTTTGTCGAGTGGCGCTCTTCCAAACGGGAAGATCCCAGGACTTGTCCTATCAGTGTCGTGCTGACCTTTTTTCAGGAAGGGTTCGATCGGGGGGAAGGAACCTTTTTCACGTCCCCCGAATGGTGGATCGGTGAACCTCATCCTCCCCCCCATATATATATCCATATTAATAATTTACTCTCCCTCTTTTAGACACTTTCACTTTTTCATTTTTTACGTGGAATATCATCAGTGTAAATCTTGCCTCTAAAGTTGCCTTTAATTTACAGTATTAGGACTGACATGCCTCCCTTTTGGGTAATTTTCCCTTACCCGAGGAAATATGTCTTACGTGCAAATGAAAATTATATTTTCAAGGCTTTATTTTTCTCATAATTTTTAACATAATTTTTTTTTTGATACAGTGCACATTTAAGATGTCAGTTATATTAAAAATACTGTTTAAATCATATTATGCATTGTTTACTGCTCTCATTCAGCTGATTTACTTTAATGAAGTTCATTAAAGTTGTTAAGTTTTAATTTTTGGTTGTGGTTTGTCCATAGAAAATTATTTATTTTAGATTTTTTTTAAGTGTCGATATCGGTATTTATATCAATTTATTTTGTCCAACAAGTATCGGTATCGTATAGAATCCAAAAAATGTGGTAAAGCCACTCAAGGCATCGGCTGGGGGAGATTGGATGCAATTGGTCGTTCGGTTAGAATCAGTTACCCTATCAGTGCACTAAGGGGTGTATTAAAGCGCTATCAGTGCACTAAGGGGTGTATTAAAGTGCTAGTCATCCAATGCTTTAGAGATGCGTCATCTGAAGCTCCTCCCTGTGTGCGTGAACGTCATCCAGGAAGTAGGTGAGAATAGCGACTGGAGTATGTGCTCTGTTCTGCTCTGGTAATTTATTTTAATATCAGGAGCTCTGTGGCAGCTGGGTAGTATTTGGCAAGTAGAGTCTTTTCTGCTGAGACAACAACGCATGACTGTGCAACTCTTCCCTCCGGTACCACATCGCGTAATTGGGCTCTGACATGCTGGTGCAGAGCAGGATCTTTTCTGTTTTGGCTGTTCTCTGGATTTCCTCTCGTGGATCATTAGTTAGGAGTGCGAGCGATCCACCAGCCTGTGTGAGCGTTCTCCCGCTTCTGCGTGCACCTTTGCAGGTCTACCTGGATGCGTGTACGTGTGTGCGCACGGGTGGTTGAGTTCAATTTTTATTTGACGTGTTGGTGTTTTTCATTTTAACTCATGAGTTAACTTTGTTTTGCAGGCTTCCAGCAATAGTATTAGTCAGAGATCATAGAGTGCGTTTCTTTTGATTTGCACTTTTTTTGTGGTTTACTTGTTTTGTTCTATGCACAAATACTTATTTCTCTGTGTGAAAAGGTTTTTTTTTTATTCTTCCGCTGGAACCCTGTAAAGCCATGGAGCATCTATTTTAATGTAACAGTGAGAACCAACAGTTTGGATTTGTACTTTTAATGTTTGTACTCTAATAAATTATTACAATAAATCTTTTGTCTTGGTCACCCATCCTCTGGCAAGGACATGAAGTTTTCCTGGGTCTCTCCTCATTAAGGTGGAGTTGCCACACTAACAGGCTAGCTCCTTTCAGTAAAAAAACAATGGTGAAGATTGTGCACCAGCTGGAAGGCTTCTGGATCTGTAAGTAGGCTTTGCAGAGAAACTCACGTGTTGTCATGGCATTCCTATCAGAAAAGGCTGTTCTAGTTGAAGTCAATGTGGGGAAAAACAATAAATGACAGAGAAAAAAGAGAAAAGGACAAAAACTAAAACTGTGAGAAAAAGATTATTGAAAATACTGCAGGCCACAATCATTTTTCAAATTGAAAACAAGTCACAAAACATTTTTGAAATCAGTGTCAAAGATTAAGATCTTGCCATTTAAAAGGTAAAAATAATAGATTTTAAAAAGCAGTAGTTTTGATTAGATTTATGCAAAGAAAAAAATTTGTTTTTATAAACAGCAGTTTAATTTAGCGCCATAAACAGGTAGTGAATTTTCCAGGACAGCATTTCACAGCATTTTCTTTTAAATAACAATGACATTTCTTAAGCAAGTCCATGTGATTTTTATGTACTAGAAACTCTTTATTTTTCATTAAAAGTTTAGCAATCACAAACTAATGAATTCAGTATTCATCATACGGTAAAGTAAATCATGCGATTAATCACAACTAAACATTTTATTATTTGATATGTTTAACTGTTTCAACAAAAAAGTTTAAGATTATTTTAGGAACAATTTAAAACAGAAGGGTACCTTATAAAACAAAATTTTTAAATTTTTAACAATATTTTATAACATTTGTGAGTACATGTACAAAACAATTTGGCTCAAAAGAATGGATGAAAATGGATACAAAAATACAATACGAATTAAACTTTTACATTTTTGAAATTACAAAATTTGGTTTGGTTTCAGTGATTGATGGCACCATCTAGTAAATAATGGTGAAATTCTGCCAGTGGGTCACGGGAGGGGAACACGGCTACTGTGTCAGTAAGAGAAATCCTCATTTATTTATGTTTTTACAGCTTTGAAAATGAGAGCAACCTCAAGAATATGGAAAAAAAATAATGGCAAAAGTATTTGAAATGAAAAGCTTGTTGAATTACACAACTGCGAAAAAAATGCTTTGCAATTACCAGTGCTTACATTTTAATGCATTTTATTTACAGGGGTTGCATTTTTGTGCGCTGCATTTTAACATGGTTGTATATTTAAGAAGTGAATATTTCAATTGGAAACATTTCACCTACTTTTTCATTGTTAAAAAGTCAATAATTAATATTCACCTCACAAAGTCCATTTCGAAAATATTCAGTTTGTTTAATAATTCTAGCAATAACATTTCTCAGACAATTTTCGGTTAATTTTATTTCACTTTACAAATTCGTTTCTGAAAATTCAGTGGTTCAAATTCGACAGCTCACATCCGGGAACTGCAGGAAAAGCAATAGAGTACCGGTAGAAGATATCCTACTGCTGTTAGACATCCTCACCAGCGGGTGGTGCTAGCGGCCGGTGCAAAGCAAATATGTGCAAAGATAGGCCAAGCGGAATAAATCCCACTTAAGACATAAACCCGAAATTTACTTCTTCAATTTCCAATAGTAATATGTCATTTCTTTTTACTTCGTGTAAACATGATCTTTCACACAAAAATGCAACCCCTGTAAATACAATGCATTAAAATGTAAGCACTGTTAATTGTAAAGCATTTTTTTTTTGCAGTTGTGTAATTCAACAAGCTTTTTATTTCAAACACTTTTGGCATTATTTTTGTTCCTTACAAGAACCTTTTCCTCCTCGAGTTCCTCATCAGCATTAGAAGTTGGACCATTTCTGCTCTGTGCTCGGGCTGTGGGTTAAGCACCATTTAATTTTCAAAATATACATTTCCTTTGCAAAGTACACTGCGTTTCAGTCTACTTTTTCATTCACATTTCAGTTTTCAGTTTGTGCTTGTTTCATTGCATGCACATGCACGCACACACACAGACGCACACACACGCGCATATGTAAATAATTTTTTGGGGGTAATTTTTTTTTTAATGTAGAACATTTTGGGGAAATAATACTACTCCAAATTAGTTCCATACTTAAACAGCACATCTACTCTATCTATTATATCATTGCTCCTATTTCTTACTCATACTTTGCACTTTTAGTCATTCTCGGAAATAACTGACGGGAACAATCCCTGGAAAAGTGACCATTGTAAAGTGTAAAGCCAATGATGCAAATATCATTGTGAGGCTGTAGAACCATAAAGGATCCAATGGTATACACGGTTCTGTTCGCACTGCGTTTTTTTTTTTTACCCATGGTTTTCGGTTTGGTTCTGATGGTTTTGCAAATTGTAATTTTTTTAATCATTCTTTGTATGGATCGCATGAGCAGATAAATAATGGCCGTTTGATAGAGTTCACTTTATTCTGCTAAATCAAACAAGACACATCTACAAAAAAATCCCATTAGATTAAATGAGCTTCTTCAACAGCGAGCAGATTAGTGCAGGAAGAGAGAGATTTAAAGGTAGGAAAAATTACGGGTACCTAAGGGTCCTGAAACCAGGAACAGCTGTTTGAAGATGGCACAGATGAGCGCTCTCTATTTCATATGTGTCCCTTTGTATAATGCAGGGGTGTCGAGATCCGTTCCTGGAGGTCGGAGCCCTGCAGAGATTACTTCCAACCTCTGCACAGAGAGACCCAGACCTGAAGCTTACAAACAGCCTAAAGGACCTGACGAGCTGCAACAGGTGTGTTTAGTTGAGGTTGGAGGTAAACTGTGCAGGGCTGTGGCCCTCCAAGAACTGAGTTTACCACCCCTGGTATAATGGACTACTTGCACATAGACTTATGACACACTTCCGCCTCAAAGCGTTCCGGTTTGTATTGTATTGTTTTGGAGTTTGTAGAAAATGTTCAGAAAACATTTTATTGTTAGAGAAAGTTGCCCATTTCAACTTTAGAAAACAGTGGCTTGGGAACAGACACCGAGACTTTTTTGTCCCATCAGCAACTCTAAAATTTTCAGTAAAAATTTTAACAGTAATCAGATTATGGAACCACAAACATCAGACACACAGGGGAAGTTAGTAACTGGTGCTGTACCGGTGCTTTTTGCCTAGAAAGTCTGAACAGTTAAAGCACCGCAGCTCAGTGTGTGTGAGCGAAGAGAGGGGTGTGCTGTTGAGATGAGAAATTGATGGAATTACGTCTGATGATAATTACTGTAGCATTTCAATATTAGATCTGGCATGTGCTAAAAAAAAGGCCTAGGTTACTTGTGTAACAGAGATGTAGGTCAGAGGGAATCCGTACAAATTGGGAATGAATGTCCTTAGGGAGACCTGGCCAAACTTTTAAAACGAGCAAATTGATTTGCAGGCGTAGGTCATTAGCAATTAATTCATTTATTCCCTTCCGGAGTCACGGGCGTCTGCCGGGGCCTCTCTCCAGCACACATTGGGCGAGGGGCAGGGGTACACATTGCAGGGCAACATTCACTGACACATTCACACCTAAGGGGAACCTAATCGCTTATTTTGGGGATTGTGGGGGAACCGGACTAAACCCACGCAAGCACCAGTAGAACATGCAAACTCCTTCCAGGAAGGTCACGGGCGAGCCTCAAACCGACAACCTTCTAACTGGAAGGCCACAGTGCTACCCACTGAGCCACTGTGACACCGGTTAGCAATCAGCCGGGTGTAAAACCGGGCGTGAACTCATAATCATTCTAAGACTTTCAGAGGAGCCGAGCATTTCAGTAGGTTCCTTAGACGTATGTCAGAGGGTATCCGACTGTTTGGGAACCCCTTATAAAGTGCCTTGCCCGAAGTCCTTTCAGACAGGCCAAGGGTGAATCTGCACTCCTCCTGCCACGTTCCCAAAAATAACATTGACAGGGAAGTCGCGCAACACTGAAAAGTATTAGTTGTACTGTCACGTTTAGCGTGATTTCCGATGTGTATCTAAGAGGCTGCAATTTAAATCCCTATTAGTCATCCAGGAACAACATCTATGTCCTCACAGAGGACTGAATACGGCTTCTGAACGCACCTGAAGCAACACATAGCCTCTTTGGTGTCGCCATGGGTTCAGGAGACAGACGGAGGGTTTGTCAAGAACCCGCGCAGTGGATCTGGCACGTCCAGATCTGCTCTTCTCAAAAGAGAAGGTCGCCCACCATGGTCAATATATCCAACCCAGTGTTCGAGAAAGACCCCCTATGGCAGAAGACACAGTCATCCTCAGTGGGTTTTCTATAGCAGAAGAGGGGAAGCACCCCTGTAAATAACGTCTGGGGTGGACAAAGAATCTTTCAGGGTCCTTCTATTGAACCGAGGTCGGGAGACCACCACACTAGCCTCACTGCACCCAAGATGGGAGCACCCCTAGTGGTAACAGAAAGATTTACTGCTCCACCTGAGGACAGCAGACTCACTCACCTCCGTATCCTCCATAAGTGAACGAAGGTAACATAGATGTTACCTCAGTAACCTACATGTTATTCTATATTAAATTTTACAGAAGTTGAGACCATTATTACACTGATGCCAAAGTTCTCTATGGCAATCCCTACCATTGAAAATACATCGATCTTGGATATCAATATGAAGGCATGCTACCACTCAGAATGTTTGAGTTCTGTGTGGAGTTCTCAGAAAAGCGCTGAGAACACATGCCCTGGGGATAGATGTGGAACAGGTCCTAGATTCTTCCCTGCTGTTGTCTATGTATGCAATGAGAGCTGAAGTAGAAAACAGCATATGCCCATGATATTCGTTTAATTTGACTAATCAAATGGCTTTCTATTAAGATTTGTTCAGTTGATTGATTTCATTTTATTGATTTAAAATTCATTGTGTTTATTTATAGCATCTTGATAAGTAGGCTAAATGTGCTCAGGAGTGCATTGGATTGGGTTATTCATCTTTGTTTATAGGTCAAGGCGTCTGGCTGCTGAGGAATGAATGCAGGTCACTGAATGATCTGCTTCACATATGCCCAGCGACAGATGGACACCGTGAACCAGTTACCAGTGGCCCGCCTCTGAAGGAAGCATGGCTATTGTCTGGTCTAGACGTAATGAAAGAGTTTTTGTTGTGCTGTATATCATGTTCCCACCTATCCTGGATTTCAGTGATTACAGACTTTTATTATAAACATATTTAGAGTTTCTTTAAAGAACAGCAGGATATTTATCATTTACATATTTATCCCTATTTCAAATGAGATTCTGTACCGCTTACAGTCACTGCTCCTGCTAAAGTACTATTCTTCTTTTAAATATTATGTAAAAATACATTGACACTAGGTCAATAGCACCTGGAGAAGAGAGAAAAGTAAAACTAAAGGCAGGTCTTTTTCCATCAAGGTTTACAGAGGATCAAACAGCTGACACAAGGCAGATGGATAGACATTATATCCCACTTCATTGATTGGGATCATGTCTAAATCTCTTGATGGAATTAAAGGGGTAATGTTTCCTGAGAAAGTTGAATCAAGGAACCATAATTTGCATAAACAGCAGTTATCATTTTTGACTACTGTTTACAGGGTTGGCGGTGTACACTTGTGACCGGGTGCATCACAGACTTTGTTGGGAGTGACATTGGGACCAGCCAACCAGCGTTCATGTTCGCTGGTGTTGTCATTATTGGAGGTGTGAGTGGCAGCATTAGCATGGCTGAGCGCGCTGCATGAGTGGCTGGGTTTGTTGGAGTGACAGGTGCGAGGTCCAATCTGCTTAGCACGTTCTGTACTTTAGCCGCTATGGGTTTTCTGGAGCGACATCATAGACGGTGCCATCCTCCCATTTCCGGATTGCGCGTAGTGTTGTTGACGATTGTCCTCTATCGGCGTGTACAGTGTTTAGCTCAAAGTAAGATTTTAATTATATTGAGCTGTTGGGAACCCCCGTCCTTATGACGTGTATTTTATTTTATTCAGGGTAACATCTAGTTGTGTTGATTGCTCCAGGAGAGCCGGCTGCCTGTTATACAGGAAGTAGCGGTGGGACCGAGTTAGCTCGAGGTAAGAGGGATTGATTAATGTTTTTTCTTTTATGATCGCGCCTAACTGCCTCCGTAATGCTCATCATTCCATTCAGAGTAATTTACGTTGGTCATGCTGCCCAGAGTGTTTTGCACATTGGAGTCATCTCCCAATCAGGTAGCTCTAGCTTTCTCACTCAGAGGTGGATGGTTTCATTGGGGAAATGTGGTTGATGATTCTTTCTAAATTTAGTGGGGAGCTAGTTGTGTGTGACGTAACTTCTAGGAGCACGTAGCGTCCAGCTAATTTGGAACGTACGGCTTTCTTCAAATAATGGCGGTATCATGCAATTATTAACATCACTCTACATTTGTAGGGTCTTCTCTTCTCTTATCCTGTTCAGCGTTCTCATTTGACCACTCTTCGGGTTTTCTTGAGAGTAGTGGTGTGTCAACGAATCCGTGTCCATATATCCTCCACCTTCCTGCAACATTTTGTCGCTGCTGTGTCCTCGTCCTTGGGCGTGGCAACCGGGAGAGGGACTTATTAGTGGGCCGTTCCAGGTTGGATCGTACAGAAGCCATTTAGATTCCTCATTTTTGTGGTGCCTTGAGTTCCATGATATTTTGTAGTTCGCCATCTCCTTCAGTTTACTTATTCAGGTTTTCCCTGCTAAGGTTTTTTTTTTGTTCAGGGTCTAATAATGGAAATAAATGTGTTTTCAATTGAATTAGTTGAAAATAAATGTAAACATTTCGTTTATTATCTCAGGGTGCATGTTGTAGACTTGTGGCTAAATCAGAATTCGTGGAGGAAAAACCAACACTAGCAATTCCAATTCACATGGGGAAGCTAGTCCACCCAAAGAGACATGGCCTGTGAGGCAGTTGCCTCACATGGGGAATCAACCCAGCTAAACCTAGGGCTAGCCTCTTCATCTCCATGTGGCACACTGAGTTCATGAGATCCCTGACATGATACTACTGATCATACTTTCATGTTCTGGTGAGGACACTAGCTGCTGAGTTCTAGCTGTATTCTCTTTCAGCGGAAGCTGAACAGCAGCCAGTAAAGCTCATTAAAGCATTGACTAAATGTTCTGCGTCTGCTTTGAGATGTTTCTGAGGTGGAAGAATACAGTCTTAGTAACAACTTGAGACACAGAAAGTTCTTCTGGTATTGAGTCTGGGTCAAGCGTAACGTTCCAGGGATGTGAACCTAGGTGTTACCTTATGATCGATGGAAATCGATACCCACCTCAATGCAAGTTAGCAGATGACTCATCCGGTTGCTAAGGGACCGGTGATCAACCTACAGGTGAATAACTTGAACGGAAAAGCACTTCCATTATCGGGTCTGGTTGGAAGTGCTTGGGGGGGAAATTGGGTTGTCGCCAGACTTCGATGCAAGTTAGCGGTTGATCCAGCGGCTCTGAGGTGAAGGGTGAAGTGAGGGGTTCTGGGGGTGGTGGTGGTTGGGGCAAGTGGCAGAGTTATTGGAATGTTCTAATGTAGGTTCTAAAGGCTTCTGAGGACCATTTGCCTAAGGCTTGGATGGATTGGTTAGGTAAGCCTTTGGCTGCAGCAGTGGTGGCAGCTCCAATCCGAAATGAATGACTGGAATAGTCTTCCGGAGCAATCCCTACAGCTCTTAGTATGTGTTTGAGCTGGTTTGTAAACCAAAAGCGATTGGCTGGGTTTCCATGCTCATCAGTGAAGAGAGGGGTTTGGGGAGAGGGGGCAGAACTTGCTTTTTTGTAGGCTATTGACTGGTAGGGATGTAGGGGAAAGGGTATATTGAAAATGTGGATCATATGGCCTTTGTGGTATTGATCTGTTTTACTTTTCTTTTTGTGGAAACAAATGGAGCCGTGGTCAAGGATCTGCCACGGTGGGGTGGATGTCAGGGTTGAAAGGGGAGGAGGCTGTGAACTCAGAACATCTGAGGAAGCCGGCGAAGGCAAGGATGAACATGGCTTCTAGTGTGTGGGCAGTTAGGGCGTTGAACATGCCCGATCTGAGAAAATATATGCATTTGGATAGGATGTCCAGGGTTATGGGCAGGTGGGAGTCTGGGTTATGGGGCTGGGAGCGTTTGATGCCTTTAAGCAGCATGGAAGTGTGGGAGCTGGATATGGTTTGGGAAGGGGACCCATAAATTAGTTTATGGTAAAAGTGAATGCTGCTGAGGTAGCTTTGGTTGGAGTTTGCTTGGAAGTTCTTACAGCGGTGGAGAAAAGATGTGAAGGAAGTTATGGACAATAGGGAGAAATCAGGGAAGGGGAGGGAAAAGTGGTTGTGGAATGATTTGAATGATTTCCAAGCGATGATGTATGATTGCAGGGTTCTAGGGGAAACTGCTTGGAGCATGGTGTCGAGTGATGAATCCAAGAGGGGGCGGAGGGGGTGCTTCACGGGAATATTATTTCTGAAAATGAGGCACTGGGGTCGGGTCCTGATCCGCCATGGGAGCCAATGTCCTGAATTTCTGAAAAAGAAAGCGAGAGAGAGTCAGGAATCTGGTTTTTGTTTCCTGGAATGAGTTCGGCTCTAATGAATTGTTTACAAGCTGCAATCCATATTAATCTTTTGATAAAGGGGAAGAGGGAGGGGGAGCTGGTTCTGGCTTTGTTGATGCAATTAACGATAGCCAAGTTGTCGCAATGGAGTAGAATGTTGAGGGAGGTCCACTCATGGCCCCACAGGTGGGCAGCCACCACTAGGAGTACAGCTTGAACAGAGCGGAGGATTGATCTTGGTATTGGAAGTAAGGGGGCCGTGTTGATGCGAACCAACGACCTGAAAGATAACCCCCGAAACCTGTGGAGGGGGCTGCATCTGTAAAAAGGCCTATGTCAATGGGTGAGGAAGCTACGTCAGAGTAGAATATGGAGATGCCATTCCATTGCCTGAGGAAGGAAATCCAAAGGCTGAGTTCATTGCATCAGGGAGGGTGGCAGTGTCATGGAGCTTTGGGATGGTTGAATTGAATGACAGAAGGTGGGACAGGAAAGGTTTACCTTGCGGGATAATGCACATGGCAAAATTTAGGTGCCGTAGAAGAGAGAGGTCTCTTTTTGTTGTTTTTTGGCTTTTGATGGCTGAAGTTGCTATTTGGATGATGCGATACATTTTTTCCTTCGGTAGGCTTAATTGAAAGGTGTCTGAGTTTATGGTGATGCCCAGAAACTTGAGGGATCTTGAGGGACCCACAGATTTTTCTTCGGCTATAGGGATGCCCAATTTGTAAAATAATGATTTGGCTGTGGTTAAATCAGCTGCAGGGATAGTTTTGGGGGGAGACAATTAGGAAATCATCTAGGAGGTGAAGGACGAGGTGGATGTAATTGTTAATTAGTATCCAGCAAATGGCTTCTTTGAGGTTGTCGAATATTTTTGGGCTGCTCTTACAACCAAAAGTCAAACGTACTGCAAAGTAGAATTTTCTTTTCCAGGAAATGCAAAATAAATGCCAAAAATCAGAGTGGATGGGTAGAATTTTGAAGGCTGAGAAGATGTCTAACTTGGCTAGCCACGCCCCTTTTCCAGCAATTTTGAATAGTTCAGCAGCTTGATGGATGTCGTGGTAACTTAGGGAAAAATCATAAATGGGAATGAGACTGTTAATGCTGGGAGTGGTGGGATTATGAGGAGAAGATAGATCAATGATGAGCTTTTTTTTGTTGGAGAAATTTTTGGATGCTACTCCGATTGTGCTGGAGCGGAAAATTCTGAAGGAGGAAAATTTCTGAAGAGGGGGAGCCGACTATGAAACCTGCTTCGACTTCTTTAGCTAGAAGAGTGTCAACTGTGTCTGGTTCTGTTAATACGGATTAAAGATTATTGGAAATAAAGTTGGAGGATATGTTAGTAGAAACTCAAAGGATTAAATCTGTTTGTGAGGCCATCGAAGAGATATTCTGAAATGCAAGGAAAAGGGTGATTAGATAATTCAAGTGCAAGCTGAGAAATAATCACTGCGGTCAAGAGGTAATTTTTTGCATTTTTATTGCTTTTATATACAGGGCATTTGATGCGTGAGTGGGCTCTCCCGCAATAGGAGCAGATGTGCAAAAATTTGCATTTTGGCCTAAAGCATCTTCCTTTGTTGAAAGAGATGCAAGGTTGATCAGAAGGAGCAAACAATGAGGGTGGGGGTGCTGTGCGTAGAGGTAGAAAGCTTGTGGACCCTCGTGGGGGAACTGAGGGACCTTCTCCCGGGTCATCAAGGCAGAGAATCATGGGGCAAACGGTCGTGGGGTGATCGTGCTCTCTGCACATGGCGCACAAGACGTTTCTCACGCTGATGAAGATGCACGCAAACAGCTCTTGGTCTAACGCCCCCCAGTAAATCAGTTGATTCCATTGGGCCAGTCTGTTGCGCACTTGGCTGAGAAAAGCCGGTGGTAGAGATAAAAGTGTGTGCCGCCGTATGAGACGGCAAAATCGGCCACGAGCGTGAGGTAATCCCCAAGCTGTTTGCGTCCGTGAGGGAGCACAGAACAAATGACCTCGGTGAACAGAGAGAAGGTGAGAGTGAATTCCATGAAGGAAAGTGGTTTAGAAGATGCGGGGGAACCTTTGAGGGAGATTGTCAGATCCCTTTCGCCTGAGGAAAGAGGGGAGAGAAGGAGGGAGAGATCAATATCCGCACCTGCAAGGATCTGAGCATGGACAGAAGGTGTGACGTAAGGTGGTTCAGCTGCCAGGGCATGAGGGGGTGCTGGGAGTGGGATTGCTGATGCCAAAGTAAAATTATTCTTTGGCAACGCGGTGTTAGGAATGGTGGCGGGGCGGGAGGGAAATAGAAGCTGGCCACCGGGAAACTAGCTGGGCCGGCGGCGTTGGGACCCATGCCGACTTGAGGAGGGAAAGGATTGGGGAAAGGGGCTGGAAAGGAGAGGGATGGTCCAAATGGCTGGTTTGGGATTAGAAAGGTGAGGGGAGCCGGCCACTGAGCGGAGCTGGAGTGAGGGAAATGTCCCGGAGCTGGCTGAAAACTAGCAATTTCGCCGATCGCTGGTCTTTCGGTCGGGAGCTCCAGGTGAAGGGGGCGCTGTGGTGTTGGTTGTCATCCTTCTCCATTTCGCTGGTGGTTGTCACGTGGGATTCTGGAAGTTGCGGTTCTGGGTCCCCGGCGAAGAAGCTGACGTGTGGCTTTGGTAGACCTGAGGAGTGCCATTCTGTTCGCCGTTGTCGATGGATGTTAATCCTCGCTAGTTCTTGGCGTAGTTTCTGGATCGTCCAGGAACTGGCTCGTCCTGGCGATAATCTGGCTGATCGATAGGAGGAAAGAGCCTCCGAGGATACTGGTGAGTGTAACACACTTGAATTTGTATTTACATGTAGGTAACATGTTTTTTTTAAAGGACAGTATATTCAAGTTTAATAGCTGGTAGTGATAGATGAATTGAAAAATTATTTTTACTTTTAATATTCATTGTAAACATTATGCAGCCAACTAAATGTTGACGAAGCATTAGTAGATGTAATAATGTATTCAGAAGCAGACAAAAGAGTTTATAAAACTTATGAAAACAGAATGAAACTAGAACAACATACTGGTTTAAATTACACACAACATAAAATAGAAAATAATCCCAGAGGGAAATGTGACCAATGCAACCAAAATGAAAACACAGAGCATGGTTTAATACAATGTATTCAAAATAAAAAAAGACAAAAAGAATTAGGAAAATGAATTAAGCAACGAAAGAACTTACAGTGATCTTAAAAATGCATTATACACAAAACATAAATATAAAAGAATCACTTAAAGAAAATTATTATTAATACAAGACTGTTTCATTCATTCAATTTGGGATCCAAACTACTGATCCAGCTGGTGGCGCTAATGCACCATAAGCAAACTGACAAAAAACAACAGAAGAAGAATACAAGGCTACACCGTCCCGTTTTGCCAGGAGTTTATGCAGCCTTCGGAGGATCCACCCAAGCAGCAGCCTGAAGGGCTGGGTAGGAAGTTCCGGAGGCTTTTAGAACCTGGATTGGGACACAGCTTATATGTAATATAAAAAAGAAAATGGATAAAGTCTGGTTAAAGTTTAAGGATTAATTTCAGATTCTGAATAAATATGCATAATTTATTAATTCTTTCAACCGGCAACCCTCTAACTGCAAGGCCACAGTGCTACCCTTTGAGCCACCATACCGCCCTGATTTGTTACTGTTCATATATTTTTTTTTAGCTGCTACTTTTAAATACACAAATGTTACAAATTACAAACTGCATTTTTTCAAGATTTATTAATATAGATTAAAATATGTGGAGCTAATAGAACTTTTTCTAACGGGAAAACAAACATCCAGAATGCTACCATCAGTTCTCTGTGTGTTGGTTGAAAGTTATTATCAAAATGTTTTTAATTCATTATTGGGTCCAAATAAATCGAAAAGAAACCACTGTTTATATTGGCGTCTGTGTCTTTGTATCCTATGCCTTTGCAACTTCTCATTGCTCTGGATGTGGCTCTCTCTCATTGGCTGCAGATAATCACAGACATTATTTTAGTCAGAACACTTTTTTGCACTCTGTAAACAACCCCGTGTCCTCTTTACCTTCAAAAAGATGCCAGAGAGACAAATGCATGTGATTACTCTGAAAGGAGTCACAACTAAGAAATTCTCCGATAAAAAACTATCCTCTCCTCGTAATTTGAGCACCCTAAGCATCAAGAGTGTAATAAAAATTTTAGACACACTCTTCGAAGCCCTATGGTGGATTCTGATTAATAATTATGACACCCCTTTCATTCTGCACCTGCTGGATGAAATCTTAATCGTCTCACCTCAAAGTCATTCCAGCTGTAGAACATTGGCCCCCAGGGCAAACCTGGGCTGACCCCAGTCCCTCCCTTTTCAGAACTAATTTTCCCATAAACCACCCCTTCAGACCCCTCCTGGACTCTTTTCTAGATGGCATTCTCCAAGCATTTTTCCCCAGTCAAACATTGCCCAGACTTCTCATTTTTACACTCTGTACAGAGCCGCCACTGGCTTCAACTCTTTTAATCCACGGTTCCCCTTCCCCTGTCATCTCAAACATCCATGCTCATTAATGGCATCAGACACTCCCAACCATCTAATCCAGTCAAAAGGCTTCCATTGTCATCAACCTTCTGTTCAAATGCACATTCTTAGGTCCTGCCACATCAACTCTGCACAATCCATGTGCACTAGCCTTCTCCGACTTTTTATTTTTTAACCTTGTCCTGTTCTGTTTAAAAGACATCACATGGGAGAGTATGTGCTTTGTTTGAGCTAGACAGTTTTGATATCTCCAGGTAAGCACTTACACTGATGTCATGATGGTTACATTCACATAACGATTCAAATCCCAGTAGGGGCAGCCTCAATTTTTTAAATAATTTTTTTTATCTTTTTGCTTCAATGTTTTTACCCACGAAAAAAACAAGACATTATTTAATTGTTGATTTAATTGTTTATTAAACTTGTCATGTTAAAGTGCGTTACATCTAGGAATCAGCCGAAGTTCACATCTGGGTCACCACTGAACACAATCATAACTCATTTAACAAATATTACTTTTAATTATTCATTTACTTGTTTCTGTGGCACCTCCCTGGAAACATGAGCCTCTGTCAAGGCTTTACTTAGTTGAAAACTGTCTAACCGTCAAAGCGTATCTCTCACAGCACAAACTGTTCCAATCAGATTCTGTTACAGCGGTACAGTTGTATAACGTTTCCACCGCTACAGCGTCTATCAATGTTGCTTTAGTAAAATGTTGATCGATCAGTATTGAAGTCACTCGTAATGAATCTCTCCAATCCCCATCACATCTACCATGAGTGTCAGACAGTAACTTTGCATACAGTAACTGGGGAGTAGCTACAAAGTTTTGCGAATGAAAATCTCAGATAATTTCCAGAATAAGCCTGGGCTACAAAAAGAAGAGATGGAAAGTGGTTTTAATTAAAAATAGACTTTTTGAGTACCTTTTCGGTACGATTAGACCAATCTGAACAACATATTAGTATTATTATTATAAAAGGAATATCAAGGCCTCTTTAACAATATCAATGTTTTGAGTCAATAGTCAATAATTTTTCCAAAATGTCTTTTTAACCAAAGGCTTTTGAACCACAGAGTGGAGTCCTTCAGCGTTTTCGGTATCAAATCGACCATTAGTTCGGTTGTATGAGTGACATGGTGAGAACTGAACAAACCGCTTGCTTTGTCGTCCTGATCTTCCAAGCAGATTTCGACAGTTTTCTGTCCAGGCCACCACTACACTCTCAGCGATGACATCTGCAGAACAGAAACGCCATCTGCAAACAGTACAGTCATACTGTTCCTCTGCTAAATCAGCTTATGGACACAGTAAACAAACTTCTTCACATCCCTTTCTGTAAGGTCAAGACTCTTCTAGTGCAAGTACTCTGATCTTTTAATCCTTTGTTTACTGCCTTTGCTTTTGGAAAAGCCATCAAGTAGAAGTAAGTGATTAAAGTGCCATGCTTAATATCATATACAAAATTCATCCACTTAACTTAGGCTGTGTACAGTCGGAAACATTTGAAAATTATCTCCCCAAAATGAATATTGCCATCCTTCCTAATCTTGACACATTTAAGAAAATGTAAAAAATATTTACTTAAGGGGGGGGGATGAACCTGCTCCGCTATATCCAGAGGATGAGTGGGCTATAACTTAAAACAGAAAATAACTCATGACTCTTCTTCTATCAACTTCAGACCCAGTGTCTTCTGTATTTTCACCTAAAGCTAATAACACACAAACTAGATTTTTATTCCTAGAGAGGGTCATTTTAATTATACCCGTTTCATTTTTCTATGGTAAGACAAGCTTCATCACTGAAGGACCTGTACTATTATTAAAAGAAGAAATGTGCAGTTCTTTCCTTCCAGTGATCACTTGTGCTCTAGTGGGGTTAAAGGCATTGTCCAATCAGATGAAGGAACACTCAAGAATTTACGATCTAATCAAGCAATGCTTTTATCAATGTTTGGTAATTGAAAGGATGCGAACAGGTCTTATTTAGGTTTGTCAAAATTTTCCCTTGTATCAGATCACTGTGTAACTGAATGACAGTCACTGGCATCGACAAGAGAAACTCTGTTCCTTCATATTGTATCCCTCTAATAAGGTAGTTATCCTGAAGATAAATAAGTTATCCTGAAGATAAATATTTAAGGGTAATGAGTGAACTTCAGGAAGAATCTGAGAGAGCTATTGGTAAATTCAACAAGCTTCACCAAATTGTGTTTTGCTGAGTGTGGGGAGAAATGTGATAAAAAGAGTTTGAATAACAAGTGATTTCTTTAAAAGAAATCAGGAGAGGGATTGATGAATATTATTTATTCTTCAGCTGTATTTTGCTGATTCAGTATTGAGTTCAGAGTTTTTATATATATATATATATATTCAATTATATTTCATTTTGATCATAATGTATAGCCATCAGATCATGATTCATTTTTATGTGCTTTTTATATACTTGTATAACTATCATTGGTATTTTACAAGGTTCTAAACAATCTGGAACAAAGCTACTGGTCACAGTGTGAAACAAGAGTTTAAAATTCCCCATTCTGAGTTCATCGCAAGAATCTCTGATAAGAACACGAAGCAGAGAGAATTATTATTTTGTTATTGTTGGGTTAGAGTGTAGAGTTTGACTTGTGAACAATCATTATTCCTTTAGCAGTGTGGTCTCAGCATTAGTTTCATTAGTTTATAGCAAAAAATGTTAATCGTTAATGATATAATTATTCAAGGAATCGGTATGAGCTCAGGCAGTAGAAGCGATTATTTTAGAACAAGTGTAATATTTGAAACTATGGCTTATAACTCTCCTCAAATGTTCATGATTGATTATACTGGTAGCATTCTGTATTGATGTGAGATATAAGCAAATAGAAGAAGTTGCAAATATTAAAGTGCTCTGAGAGATGTGTGAGTAATTAGCTCTCCTCTGTGTTTCGTTTGTGTGCTCTCTGTTTTGTTTTTCTTTCAGGTCCAGGAGTCCATCTCTTCAGTGTTGTAGGTAAGAAGAACATTACACACACACACTGTTGTTCTCTACATGCTGTGTGTGTTCACAGGTGATGGAGAGAATGCAGTTGCTATGTATCCTTTGCCCCAACATGAAAGCCATGGCAATGCATTAATGCTATTGAAAATGTAGCGATGACTAGAGCTGGAGAACATCGTGTGGTCATTCAGAGCAGATTTTGTCATGGTGAGAACGCTGGGGAGGTTAGCACTTATCTGTGGGCCTGGGATAATCTTAAGACAAAACTGAAACGGTACTCAGGCCCTGCTTTGTTTAACCATACAACAATTTCATTGGCCTGTGACAACCTGAGAGCAACAGCTCATCACAGATACCAGATACCCTCTGATAGGTTGTCAAGGATCAAGGGCGGTGACAAAACTCCATCATCCCCCTTTAAATTAAGGGACGTCGCAACTGTCTGAGAGAGTTGCTGGGTTAAGACCTCAAGAATACGTGTTCTGTTGTTCTCATTTTGCAAACCAGCGCGCTCATGTATTTTATTCACCACTTTGTTAGATCAATGAAATTTGTGAACCTGGAATCCTTCTGAGACCGATTATTGAACCTTGGGAGGAAAATAAGGGGTATTTTCCAACAGTACTCAATGGCATTACCGCGTTTGCTACGTAGTCGTGCTGTCGGCTGCAGCGAGGACTTCTTGGTCTGCTTCTGCACCCCTCCTCCCCTTCCAGCTCTGGCAAAGACTCATGTCTACGGCTGAGGGAGCTACTGTTAACAACAGCTGGTCTCACTACGTGTCGACGAAGCTCCTCGTTCAGAGTGCTTTTCTCTATAGTTCTCCGGATTACAACATGACTTCTACAAGGAGATGTATGTTTGGATGCCGAGGAGAGAGCCCTCTCTTTACGCTTCCCAAGGATGACACGCTTCGTCAAAATGGTTAAAAAGCTTATGTATTATTTCATAGCAAAACATAGTTTCATTATGAGGCATGTTTTTCATTTCCTAGTAAAATGCTGCCACAAAATGGTGTAAATTTATAAGAGGATATTTACAAAGCAGACACGTCTTAAAAAAGTCTCTGTACTTGCTCTGGTTTTGCTGAAAACTAATTTTCTGGGTCAGACGTAGGTTCGTGAGCATAGGCTTGTACAATATCCACCGTTGCCAATTTGCAAAACCACGATTTTAATGTTTTTACTATGAAAATGTAGCGGCGTTCGGAAAATGAAAACAAACGGTGGCAGTGCGCATGGAGTTTGACGCACTGACGGGGGCGGGGAAAGAAGGAGGGGGCGTGTCTTAAAGAGACAGGTGAATATCAGGGCGTTACGCGCAGCTAAGATAACAAGTCAAATTTCTATGAGGTTGTTTATGACGAATACAGCGATTACAATCCAACTGTAGGTAAAATTGTTACTTGAGTGTGCGATAAAACGACTCGATATGCCTGAAAAACATTTAATACCCCCCTTTAATTTGCACATAACACAATCCTATAACATTTACAAACAAGACTCAAAAATTGATGTTAGCTTGCACTGCTGCTGTTACTGCATTTTCTTTCATAATTGTGTGATTAGTTATTACACCCACTACATTATTACAGCCACTAAATTAAACTGCTGTAAAATATATCAGATCATTATATATATATATATTGATCTGATATATTTTACAGCAGTTTATTATAGTGGGGTAAAAAAGTATTTAGTCAGCCACCAATTGTGCAAGTTCCCTTTCAGTCGGTCCCGGAGACGTTAGTCGGGATTAGACCGACTGAATGGGAGCGAATCACCGTGAGAGCGACTGACGAACATATTAACGGGCAAATTAATTTGCAGGCGAAGGTGATTGATTAGCAATCAGCCGGGTATAAAGCCGGGCGTGC
This sequence comes from Danionella cerebrum, assembly GCA_007224835.1. NCBI lineage: Eukaryota > Metazoa > Chordata > Actinopteri > Cypriniformes > Danionidae > Danionella > Danionella cerebrum. The sequence goes on along the minus strand of SRMA01025879.1, from coordinate 15,932 downwards.
CTAAGCCTCAGTATGCAATTTTCCTTCGGAGCTGACTGAGTGAGACTCTCTCTCCTGAACTTTGACGCTTCTAGCTTGAAAGATCAGCAGGTTGCTTACCTCTTGGCTCTTTTGGTGTGACCTCTGCTAGCTCAGAATAGCATGCAACCAACAGCCAGCACCTCGAAGATCTTCTCAGGCAAGCCTGTCCAGTGATTCAGCCGTTTTCTCAGTATCCTGTCCATTTTTCACGACACGATGAGCAAAACGTGCACTATTCCTGGCTGTTGTGGGCTTCTCGTTGAAAAGACGGTCACGGGAGTTGCGCGATGTGTTTGGTTTCCAGCACACCGACGCGGCTCTCGTGAAGCGCGAGTGTTTGCATTGCAGCACTCTGCTGAGTCGCACGCTGAAGTTTTGGGTAGAGCGGCGTCAGGTGATTCCTCGCGTCATCCCCAAACACCGAGCGTGCTTCCCGTCTGGTCTGCGGGTGAATCGGACGGCGCTTCGGTGTCGCCCGGTACCTCGTATGATCCTGTAAACGATCTGCTCTCCCACGCAGCATCGGAAGGGGCGCGGCTTTCGGTTCTCCAGTTCGGCCTGCCTCCTTCGGGATTGCAGCCGAGCTGGAGCCGGAGGCGTTCGCGGTGCTCTCACAGCCGCAGCCTCGATCGGCGGGAGGTGACTCCTCCCCCCCCCGAGTCGATGCTGTCACGGCTGGAGAATTGGTGGCTAGGCAGGCGCCGGGACAGGTTCCCCGCATACCGCTAGTGCCTTTTTCTCCCCGAGAAGCACGAGGAGCTCACTAATTCTGGCAGGCTCCCCTGCCCGTCAGGGTCTGGGTATAGTTCCACGCCAGAAGCAGCAGGCGTTGCTTCTGGACCGGAACCCTCTCCGCCTGTTCGCTGCCAAAGAGTACGCCTCCTGCCTTGGTTTACTCCTTCGACCTCTGGTCCGGGGAAAACCCCTGCATGCGGAAGACGGAGCCAACCTCTGAGGTTTTCGGAAGCAGACGAGGGTTTCTAGTGAAGCTCCCCTGAGGTTGGCGACTCGGGAGGAAACGAGCTCTTCTTTGGGTCTGGTCATCGACCCAGCTCCCCCAGGGGGGGGGGAGTCCACCACACACTCCTCGCTGCCGTCCTCCGGGACGGCGGCACCCATTGTGTCAAAGATAGAGCTCACTTCCTCCCGAGAATAGCGGTCTCGCATGCCCGACGGTCTGGGGTTCCTCTTCCTCGGTCTCCGACGAAGATCCCGACATGGGCCCGAGCCCCGCTGGCCATGGCAGAGAGCGCGGGGGCACACCACCCCTGCTCTCATCTGACCATCTCCCAGGGTCCTTCCCTGGTGATTCCGCCCACAAGTCCGCCTCCGGGCGGCCCCGCCATGGGGACCATCAGCACGTCCCGACCATGACCCCTGTCAGCTTACCTGGGAGCCTGGCGGAAGCTTCCCGGGGTCTCACAGTGGGAGGTCCGGACAATCCGGCAGGGCTACACGATTCTCAATTCGTGTCCGCCCCCAGGTTTCGAGGTGTGTTTCACCTGTTCCCCGAACAGGCGCCTCATTCCTGCGAGAGGAGATCGACGCCCTTTTAACAAAAGGTGCGGTCGAGCCGGTACCCCCAGCCGACATGGAACGAGGGTTTTACAGCCCATACTTCCTGGTCCCCAAGAAAGCAGGCGGGCTGCGACCAATCTTGGATTTGAGGCGTCTAAACCCGCACCTGGCCAAGTACCGGTTCAAGATGCTGACGGTCCGCTGCATTCTACCATGCATCCGTCCTGGAGATTGGTTCCCAACAATCGACCTGAAGGATGCGTACTTCCAGGTAGAAGTGGTTTCAAGGCACAGACCCTTTCTAAGGTTCTGTTTCCAGGGCCATGCTTACCAGTACAAGGTCCTACCCTTCGGCCTTGCCCTATCCCCTCGCACCTTTACGAAGGTTGTCAGGGCCGCGCTAGCCCCGCTCCGCCGGGCAGGCATTCGGATCCTGGATTACCTCGACCACTGGCTTCTCATAGCCTCGTCCAGAGACCAGTTGATCCGACACCAGGGCAAGGTGCTTTCGCACTTAAACTGTTTGGGTCTGAAGGTCAACTGGGAAAAGTCACCTCACTCCGAGAGCATGCTGGCGCGATTATCGGTAGAACGCACCAGGGCCTTGCTGACCGCACTCTTCGCGGTGTCCTCTCGACCAGTGGTCAGACTGAAGTTAATTCAGAGGCTCCTGCGGCATATGTCAGCCGCAGCCCCAGTCATTCGACTCGGGCTCCTGCATATGCGACCACTGCAGCAATGGCTTCTCTCGCGAGTTCCGAGTTGGGCATGGGGTCAGGGAGCGCTACATCTGCCCACGGCAGACATGCTCCCTTACCTGAAGGTCTGGAAGACGGAGTGCTTCTGAGGTCTGGGGTGCCTCTTTCGAGCCACCCCAACTGTGTGGTGGTCACCACCGATGCCTCCAAGACTGGTTGGGGCGCCATGTGCGGTTCCCACCGAGAGTCCGGTGCCTGGACCGGAAGACGCTCTTGCTGGCACATAAACCGTCTCGAGCTAGTTGCAGTCATTTTAGCGCTACGGCGCTTCTGCCCGCTCCTCCGGGGGCGGCACGTGCTGGTCAGGACCGACAGAACTGCGGTAGTAGCGTACATCAACCACCAGGGCGGTGTTCCCTCCCGCTTCCTGCACTACCTCGCCCAACAGCTGCTCCTCTGGAGTTAGAGCGACTTCCATCGCTCGAGCCTTCATATCCCTGCGGAGTGTAACAGGATCGCTGTTCCGCCGTCCAGATTCCACCCCTCGACAGGAGATTGGCGACTCCATCCTCGGGCTGTTTAGCAGATTGGGACATCTTCGGCGAGGCCCAGGTACCTGCTGCCTCCCGTGTGAATACCCATTGCCGGCCCTTATTCCTGTCCCTGGCTCCTCTCGGGACAGATGCGCCGGCTCACTGCTGGCCCGGGAACAAACGCTTATGTGCGTTTTCCCCAGTGAAGCCTCCTAGCACAACCTCTGTGCATGGTCAGGGGGGACGAGCGCGGGCTACTCTTTCGCCCTCTTCTGGCCGAACAGAGTATGGTCTCCAGACCTCTGTGCGCTCGTGACAGCCCCCCCTTGGCCGATTCCCCCTGAGTCCAGATCTGACCCAAGGGGGGGGGGGGGATACAGGCACCCGCGGCCAGACCTCTGGGCCCTACTTGTATGGCATATCTGTCCGCTGTGGACCCCGAGCCTCTACCACCCCTCGCGGTGACTACCTATACCATGCGTTAGCCCCCTCCACTGAGTGTGCTACGCTGGCAAGTGGGGTCGGTTCGCCGAATGGTGCTCTTCCCGCCAGGAAGACCCCGGGACATGCCCCATCTGAGTCGTGTTGACCTTCTCCAGGAGAGGTTCGATCGGGAGCTGTCCCCATCGTCCCTCTAGGTCTACGCCGCCGCTATTTCTCCTTCCACCTCCGGGTTGAAGGGAAATCAGTGGGCAGCCACGCACCATGGTGAGATTTCTCAAGGGGGCTAGGCGCCTCCGGCCTCCTAGACCACCCTCCATTCCTCTTGGGACCTCTCCGCCGCCCTTCGGGGCTGCGGAAGTCACCTTTTGAGCCCTGGCATTTGGCAGAGCAGCGTGTCCTCTCACGGAAGACCGCACTCCTGCTTGCTTTGGCCTCAATTAAGAGGTTGGGAGATCTCCAGGCACTGTCCGCCGACGAATCCTGCCTGGAATTCGGCCCTGGTGATTCTCTGGTTACCATCAGACCCAGGCCCGGATTCATCCCCAAGGTCCCATCCGTCCCCTTCCGGGACCGGGTGGTGACCCTGCAGGCTCTGCCCCGGGAGGAGGCAGAACCAGCCCAGGGTTCGTTATGTCCTGTGCGAGCTCTCCGGATCTACTTGGACAGAAACCGGGAGCTTCGTCGCTCCCAGCAGCTCTTCATATGTTTCGGAGGCCAGCGTAAGGGTTCCGCTGTCTCCAAGCAAAGGCTTGCCCACTGGCTAGTGCGGCTTTCCACCTAGCTTATGAGGCGGGTGAGGCTCCCTGCCCTCTCCATCTGAGGGCCCACTCCACTCGCGGCATCGCTGCCTCGTGGGCGTTGGCTAGAAGGGCCTCACTCGCCGACATTTGTAGAGCTGCGGGCCGGTCTACACCTAACTCGTTCATCAGGTTGTACAACCTTGATGTAGGCTCTGTTCCCTCTGCGGTCCTGAGTGGTGGCAGTCACCCTTAGGGGACGGAGCAGGTGTAAGCTTGCAGTGCTCTCCTCGTCATCGGGAGAAGTACACCTTTCTAAGAGCTCCCCCTTTGGGTGGCTCTCCCATCCTCCCCCCTTCGGCATCTGACTGAGCGGAGCAGTCAGCGCTGCCAGGTTCCGTGTGGTGGCTTTGCTCCGGCCTGGTCCCCGCAGAACTAGGGTACAGATCTGGGAGTCCCTCTCTGGCGCTCCCTTTCTATGTTCTTATACAGCTCCCCCTTCAGGTGGCTAGTATGAACCCGTTCCGTTACTCCCCTTGCTTTGGCGCGTAACGATGACTTCCGTCTCTGCCTCCTCTCTCTTGCAGAACGATGACCCGCTGGTAGCCCTTCGGGCCTCGACGCGATCTCCGCCACTCCTCCCTGCGGGTCGAGGGGTGCCTCCTTCTGGTCGTCAGCATCAACCAAGTACAGCAGATGCTCTCAGTGTTGGGCGACTTCCCCGTCAATGAGTATTCCGGGCAGGGGCAGAAGGAGTTCCCATTCAAGTACTAACGGCCTCTTACTAACCCCTCTCTTGGGTTTAGTGCCGACCTGTCTGGATGGACTTCGGGCATGGCCCTTTACAGAGGCTCCCATTCAGTCGGTCTAATCCGACTAACGTCTCCGGGACCGACTGAAAGGGAACGTCTAGGTTACTTGCGTAACCCCACGTTCCCTGAATAGGGAACGGAGACGTTACCCTTCGCCATGCCCTGGAAGTCATGGATCTGAGGTAAGCTGGGAGGTAAGTGGGTCCAGCTCCTCGGAAAATTCCATACTGAGGCTTAGGCACGCCCGGCTTTATACCCGGCTGATTGCTAATCAATCACCTTCGCCTGCAAATTAATTTGCCCGTTAATATGTTCGTCAGTCGCTCTCACGGTGATTCGCTCCCATTCAGTCGGTCTAATCCCGACTAACGTCTCCGTTCCCTATTCAGGGAACGTGGGGTTACGCAAGTAACCTAGACGTTTCTAAGGGAGCTAAGCCATTTAAAGATTTAAAAACAAACACTAAAAGTTTGTATTCTATTCGATGATACACTTGATGCTAAGACAGACTCGAGTGATTATTTAGATTACTTGAGACTCCACGGTGGTCGGCAACCCATGGCTCTAGAACCGCATACGGCTCTTTAGCACTGCCTAGTGGCTCCCTGGAGCTTTTTCAAAAATGTTTGAAAATGGAAAAAGATGGGTGAGGGAAATATATGTTTTGTTTTAATATAGTTTCTGTAGGAGGACAAACATGACACAATCATTCTTAACATTTGTGTAGAATAAACAATAAATTTTAACATTTCTGTCAACGAAGATTTGCGTCATAGCCTGCGACACACGTTTCTATCAGCAGAACGGGATGCGAAGCAGGTGCACTGTTGTAAACCAAACAAAAAGGTATATTTACATTACCTTTTCAAAAGACTGCTGCTTTGCTTTTATAAATGCTGGATGCGTTTTATTGCACTGTTTTTTGTTTTTATGCACGTTCCATCTTATTTTTCCGAATCCTCAAAATAAAAATGACATCAAAAATTGGATTTTATTCATTGCATTTCTTTATTTCATCAAAGCAATGAAACATGATTCATCAATAATGTAATGAAGTTAAACTTGAGGCGGCATCGTACAACAGAGTAGTCACATGATGCATCGTTCTCTACAAGACGCGCTGCAGGGAAAATAAACATTTAATCATGAAAGTTCATTATGTATTTGCAGCCAACTCAGTCATTTTGATAGTAGGCTAATATAGATACATAATGTTGCAATCATTAAAAAGCTTCTATAAGATTTTTTTTTTTTTTGGACCAATATGGCTCTTTCAACATTTTGGGTTGCCGACTTGTGACTTGAACCCCAACAACACGCGACTTGAATCGGAGTTGGACCTCAGGGACTCGCCCAACCCAGTCATTTAATCTGACTGCTCAGTGGCTGGAGGTAAATATCAGATTTGAAGATTAAAATAAAGAATAAAACTGTCTTTGATGAGGGAACGACACTAAAAGATGATAGAAATGCCACAAAAGTTAATTTTTTGCATAATATGGTCCCTTTAAAATGCTTTTCAAATTGATGCGGGTTTATAAACCAATCAAACTTGTAGCCAAGAGATGGATTCAAACTCTTGTCACCCTGTCCACAAAAATACCAATGTTTTAAGATTAGCAGTGAATGTATAGAGCATTGGGGCCTATATGTTGTATTTATAGGTGAATGCATGTAGGAGGTACAACATTTGATAAGTAATTTTAAAATTAGGCTAAATATTTATTTACAAAAGATGGAACTGAATGATACAATGTCTGGCCGCTGTGAGACCAGTTAAAATCCATAGCCATCAGAGATGGAACACTCGCATAATGTCAAAAGTGACAATAATTACTAATCAGTCGTGTTAAGTCACTGCACGAGACTCGAGGGGGAATCTGAACATGCACACATTAGTTCAAAGGTGTCATTATCCCCCTCTTAAGATTGAAATTTGCAGAGGCTTTAAATCCCAGAGCCCGGATAATGTCAGATATAATTGAGGATTTTGAAACGAATGGCTCTTCATTTTCGAAAAAAAAAAAAAGTGGAATGAAGTCTCAGAGAAGCTCTTGAAAGTGAAAGGTACTGATGGGAATCCAGAGGAGACTGGATCAATGCGTGACGCAGTCGATGCCAGCTTTTCATATTAAAATGATATTGAAGCGGCCAAGGAGCAGAGGAAACCAGATGCAGCTCCTAATCTTCTGCCAGCTGTGCCACGTCCTCACCTACACCTCGCTCTTCTGAGTCAGCCACTCTTCACAAGGACTCTAAAGGACAAATTGTACCGAGTGGAGTATAGGCAGTTGTTTTTGCCAAGGATGGTGCTGGAATAGACACGGGGGCATCTTTGGAAGAACACTGGGTTTGTTTGTGTTTCCGGTCAGCTTTAATTGAAGAATTTATATTTTTAGACCTTTACGTGGGTGTAAGCTATAATGAACATATGAAGAGGCGTAAAAGTTATATGCATGACAAGCCAATACTCCTTGGCTTTCAGAACATTCTAATGTATAATGAGCCAGATTTGGAAACAGAGATCACAGACGATTGTCCAAGATTGAGAAAAAGTATTCGTCTTCTCAAGGAAAATAAACGACCAACAGCCACTTGATGGGGTGAAGATGATCTGCTGTAGTTCAAACTAGAAAGGGGATTTAGGTGATTTTGAACATGGCATGGTTGTTGGTGGCAGACAGCCGGCCTGTCTGTGAAAATCCCAGAAGATCAGCAGTTCTTGAAATACTCACACTTCAATTCAGAAGATTGGAAAAACATTGCCCGGTCTGATGAGTCTTGATTTCTGATGCAACATTTGGATGCTTGGGTCAGAATTTGGCATCAACAACATGAAAGCATGGACCCATCCTGCCTTGTATCAATGGTTTTGGCTGGTGGTGTAAGTGTGTGGGGATGATTTCTTGGCACACTTTGGGTCCAATAAAACTGATTGAGCATTGTGTCACCACCAAAGACACCCTGAGTATTGTTGCCGACCATCTCCATCCCCTTATGTTCACAGTGTCCCCACCTTCTCATGCTGCTTCCAGCAGGAGAACGCTCCATGTCATGAAGCTGGAATCATCTCAGACTGGTTTCTTGAACTCAAATGTTCTCCGCGGCAGCTTTGGGACGTGGTGGAACCAAAGAATCGCATCATGGATGTGCAGCCGACAAATCTGCAACCTTGTGATGCTCTCATGTCAATATGGAGTAAACTCTGAGGAATGTTTCCAGTTCCATGTTGAATCTCTGCCGAGAAGGATTGAGGCAAAGGGTTCAGCCAGCAAAGGTGTACCTAATAAAGTGGTCGGTGAGCATACACACAATGAGGTGAATAAGTATTTCATCACTCTGTGATTGCTTTGTTTAGAAATCATGGAGGGGTTAGAATTTTCAGCATATGTACATTTCCACCATGAGAGAAAAAGCTTAACACATTAATTAAATCTTCAAATAGAACAAGTCTGATAAAAGGTCAGAGCTCACGCATTAAATCATGTGTAAAAATGCATTTGAAAAGCAAAGAACATAAGAAAATTATTACATTAATTTGAAATGTTTAAATGATGTACAGCCTGTTCCTACACTTTTATTCGAGATGGTACTTTCACAGATAAAAGAACATCATGCACATAAAAATTCCTTTTTTTCCACTGTGATCATGGTAAAACATGAACGAAATGTTAATACATTCCATCGAATTGATTCCTGGAACTCCACAATGATGTTTTAAAAGAAACCAAGGTTAAAAAGAACTGTTCTTAGAATTACTGGAACCTGGTTAAATTACTTTAATGAATCTGCACCGCATTCAATGCTTTTTGTTTAAGTTAATTTCAGCACACGTTTATTTGAGTGTAGACATGTTCTAATCCGAACAAATCATTAGTTTTCTTTGCATTTGTTAATTGTGAGAAAATCGTGTGAAATGGGTCACAGATTTGCTTGTAAATTTACACACCCGGGCACATTTTTCAGAAAACATGAATGGTAATATAAAAGCATTTTCCGCACTCATAGTTAGAGGTTGGGTGAAGCCATTTATTGTCAAACAACTTTGTTTACTCTTTTTAAATCATAATCCGAAACCCTGATAAAAAGTTAACATATCCTGTTGATTTTGGAACGCTAACAAGAGCAAAAACTGACACAAAACGATTCGAGCGGCTGGTAAACCTAACCATCCTCATCTCGACTGGTTTACTTAGAATCAACGTTTGTGCAGAAAAGGTTTCTGAGTTTCTAGCTCCTGAAAAACTCTCGCCTCTTTCTTCTAGTGATGCGCCAACATTTCTGAATTCTGAGCGATGGGGGACGCAAAATGAGTAGATGAAGGATCTACGGGAAAAGGGAGTTGAATTGTACAAGACAGTAAAAGATCTCCAATGAACTGGGAATTCCAATCAGCAGTATTCAAACTCTGATGAAGTGGAAACATTTCTACTACAACTGCCAGAAACATTGTGAGGAAGGCAAAGAAAAAACCCACAGATAACTTCAGCTGAAACAGAGGGCTCTCTAAAAAAAAAGTGGCATGGCTGTTTCCAGGAGCACAACTTGAGATGCTTGAGGAAAAATGGGCTGCATGGTCAAGTTTCCAGAAGAAAGCCATTACTACACAAATGCCACAAACCAGCGGCTTACAATATGACAAACAGCTCAGAGACAACCTCCAAACTTCACGAACAAAGTTATTTGGAGCAATGAGAAATTTGAGTTTTTGGCCACAACCATAAGCCCCACATTTGGAGAGGAGTCACCAAGGCCTAAGATGTACGGAGCAACAATGTGAAGCTCGGGGGAGGGTCACTGATGTTCTTGGGATGTGGATCCCAACACGACAACGATCCAAAACCAAAGGTCACATCCACTCATCATTGGTTAATAATTTTGCTTAAACTTATGACCACAAGGTGATTTCTCCAACGGTTCATCTGAAAAAAGCATTTAGCAAATATAGAAATCTGACCTCTGCACCACTGCCCCTCATGATGTTCTCTGGTATGGCATAGATCTGGTTCTCCATCTCCACCTTCTGCTTGCCATTACTGGAGACCTTGACGAGGAGAACCCGAAAATTGGTTCCTCCTAAGTCCAGTGCCAGGAAGTCTCCCACTTCTACAAACAAGATAAACGTGGAACAATTTCAGCCGTTCATTCACAACGTGACATTAGCAGACACTCAATCCCTGTACAACATGGCACATCGAGAAAATTATAATTACGTGTAAGAACTTACCATTTTCATGCTTTTGAGAGACTTTTGACAAAAAAAAAAAAATTCAATATGCATTTTTTATATTGTAAGTAGATTTGCTTTCCAAGACAAAATTAAATTCTAAATATTATTTTGAACTGTGAAAAAGACAATATTAAAATAATGTGTTCATTGTACAGAAAAGAACATAATGCTATTTCATTATCTGATTAATCGAAAAAGAAAATTTTTTGAATAATCAATAATGGCATTAGAGTCAGGTTGAGCTGGGCAATTTTACCAAAATATAAATATTTAAACACACGTTTTTTTTGACAATATGTTGATAATTTTTCTTGAAAATTAAAATAACAACTGAAGAAACGATGAAACTGTTCAGAATCAGGTTTACCTCTAGCTTCAAGAAGCGAACAGATCACAGCAAACATCAAAATGAAGTAAAATACTTGTTAATCGCAGACCTCTAGGATGAGGTTTCTCACTGAATAGTTTAACACCATAATGCGCTCAAGTATTTAACAATCTGAGCATATTTTCAGTTTCATTCCTGTAACTATAGCAAAAGTTCAAATTCTCACAGTTCTTTGAATTTCCTGCACTTAGTAAATTCTGATCATGATCTCGTATGCTTTCACAGGACACACCTGACATGTTTCTATTGTTGGACAGACAATATGAAGAAAGTTGTGAAACAGCATTTACAAAACCCCCAGCTTTACTGAGCTTAATGACTCTGAGAATTCATTTCAAAGCACGACTTTTTGGGGGGTGGGGGGATTCTTTGAAACGTAAATCCTTAAGACAGGTTCTTTTTAACGAGACAATCAGGGCCCTGACAAGGAAATGAAGACGTGTCTACAATACGTTGGCAGTAAAAGCTAGATATTTCTGATGACTTTAAACACAATTCTGTTAAAAAGTTCAAAGCAACGTTCAATGCATTTGAAATACAAGATAGAAAAAAAGTTACAGGCAAAATAAGCTTTGACTTTGTCAAAGACCCATCATTGTTTGGAAGAAAACAAAGTCGTCATTTGCCGTGCTCCATTTCTTGATTTTTACCTGAAGCACAATAGAAGCCATCAGTGTTTTACGGCAAAATGCAACAACCCCATTTCAACCAATACTTAAAAAAAAAAAAATATCCGCTTTTTTTATATTATAAATGACTTATTTGTGTACTTTGATGCTTGTTTTAAGATTCCGAATCCAGCTTCTTATTGAATCTTGCAGATCCATGTATAAGAAACATCAGTTTTCGGGTAACTTTTGGTGGTTTTGAAAGGGATCTATATGACTCAAGAAGCTGGATAGAACGATGCGACAATACTGGAAAACCTTATAGTTGTTTTAAATGGGAGCTTTTGAAAATCTTGTATCAATGTGGTTTTGTACTTAGTGAACAAGAACTGCCTTATACCAAGTATGGTCATAAAAGGTCAACATAAGATTGCACCAGAAGAAAAAAAAAGCTTTAAGCCCCCACGTACGGTTTCTTCTCACTAGCTTTACCAAAATTTCCCAGATGTTTAATGAAGCTTATCTTAATGGTGAGTACAGAGTTCTACAGATTTGTTCAACAATGATTTTGAGACGCCAACAGGTTTTTAGAAACTTTGGTTAGAAAAATGAAAAAGAAAGCGTTCTTCAAATTCTACTTGGAATTAAAAAAAAAAGAACCTTTTTCAAGTCATTTCTTGTGAGTAGGGCTGTGCGGTATGACTGTATGTTAATGCAGAATAAAATGTGTACAGTGAAATAATTTCGTATGTCAACCTCGAAATGTAAGTAAGTGGACGTGCAGCATGCGTATGGCTGAGACTGGTCAAACCACTGAATACAAGTGTGAAAGATACATTGAGCGGTTGTAAAAAAATGGAAAAGGAGAAATAAACAGACAATGAGGGATCAAAAGAAAATCGTGATCAGGAACTTTTATATTATACCATTTATTTATTTTATAAGGTTAAAAACTAAATACAAAAATAATCAAATAAGATCAAGTCCTTTCTTAAAGGTTATACATATTTCGTACATTTTCTGGAATAACTATGTAAAACCAAATAAAAAAAAATGATCTTGTGAAAGAGATCATAAATTTTGGTCATACCGCCCAGTCCTACTTGTGAGATACAGTTTGCGAACATAAGAAAAATGAGCTGCAGTTCTTCCTACAGCAGCAGTCAGCAGCCCCAGTGTGAAAAGATCTTTGACTACTCTGAAAACTCCGACTTAGCTGAAACTTTATGATTGGTTTATATTATGATTCATTTCCATGTTTCCAAAGCAACAGAACTTTGGTTTATAAATGTTTTGGAGAGAAGGCAGATAGAAAGAAAAGAATAGAGAGAGGAAATGACAGATGTTTTGTAAACACTCCCTTTAAAATACAGCAAAATCAAGTATTGTAATAAAGCCAAAGAGATGTGCTCATCTACACTCAGTGTCCTGCATTAAAGGATATATTCTTGATCTTGAACAAAACCAAGGACACACTCGCATCTCAGCAACTGAAAGCAATGAAAATAGATTGAAAAGGGTCCATTTATAAACTGAGGTAGAGATGGTTTAGCCTTAAATGTTTGTTGAATGGAAAAGGGGGATTCTGAGGACCCTTTAAAATGCTGAGTAAGAACTGAAGCGGAAGATGTGCTCGTCTCAATGGTAAGTGTGTTTGTGGTTCTGTTGTCTTTCAGCAATTGAACAGATTTAAAAAGAAATGGGTTGGGGGGGGGAGAAAAAAAAAAGTACGAAACTTCGAAGCCAATTCAAACTGAAACGGCGTTCTGTGAACATCAAACTTTTAATAAAGAAAATGTGTTTTTCTTTGAAAAAAAAAGAAAGAAACCATTTTACAATAACCACATTAATTACCTCATTAAGGTGATGGTCAACCACTTTTCTTTCAATGGAATATAATCCAGTGCACGAAAAAAAGTATAAATTAACAAATTCCATTAACATTCCACCGAGCATAATGCAAGATGGGTTTAACCGATGCTTCAGACGAACTCCATTTAAGTACAAGTTGATCACCAAGGTTAATTTATAGAAACCCTCGAACGATGAAAATAGAGAAAACATGCAGTTCTCCGGTGAGCGATCAATAAAGCTGTAAAGGCCAACTTTTATCAATAGAGATGTTTGTCCTGAGATAAAGCACTTGTATCCGCCTCTAGCTTTTAAGCTCTTGTGTATGCTTTTAAAGCATAAAAGCACACTGCAGCGTCCAATACAACCCTCTTATGAACAGATGTGGTAACCTGACAGAATGTGAGCAGATCACTGCTCCTGGCTTCCTTCATTCACTTACAGTGCATCCTAGGTCTTGTTTTCAAGCGTTTAACGCCTCAGACGCGCAACGTTGCATTGGGGCTTTATACACGGTGTTCCAAATATTATACACATGCTATTTCTGTGTCACGAAGATCAAATATCTAGTTTTTCAGTTCAATGATGGCATTGTGTTTCAGGGCTGTTTTGATCACTGAAGACAATCTCGTACACACTAATTAGAGTGCCAAGTGAGCCCAATTCCATTTTCAAACAATACAGGGAAGAAAAAGATCTCTCTGCTGCTGAAATGGTATGAAAACATTAGATATTTTACAAAAAAACTGAAGCACGATCAGATTTGTGGCAGATTGATGAAGATTTCTACCAGATCATTACAACGGATCAAGAGAGTTGCTGCTGCAGTCATGCCACTGTGCAAAAAAACTCCATTCGTTGACCGCTAACCAATGCTCATGAGCAGAAACGGCTCAAATGGGCAGAAAAACCTCTGCATCATTGGGTGCTATGGGGATCAATGGAGAGAAAGTCATGGTGTGGCCTCCTTCCTCCCCTGACCTCCATCCTATTGAGGAGCAAATAGGATCTCCTTGGGTAGGAGGAAGTTTCCATCCAAACATCAGTTCCAGGAGGCTATTCGAACAGCCCACAAACAAATTCAAGCAGAAACTGTCCAAACTCACGGGTTGAGGGGATGCGAGACTTCAGATCAGATAAGGGTCCTGTGTTAAAATGTAATGTGAGCTGTTGAAATGTTTAAAAAGTTAAAATGCTGTTAGAAGTTTTATTGAAATGCCGTTTGATTTCAGTAAATATGCTGCGAACACAACAAAGGGCAATCTGTCAGTTCTTTACAACCTTCGAAGTACAGTTTTGAAACTGTAATAATTTGGAACATTTCTGGTGCATTTTACCTTTTTTATTTTTGATGAAAATGCTGTTAAATTTAGGAGTTTGTTAAATAAAATATGAAGTGCACTTTGATTAGTTGCCAACATGAGAATTGTGCTGATCAATCAATAATTTAGGTAAATGAAGGAAAACATAATTTGCAACACGTTGATTGAGACATTTAATGTCTTGAAATTATCTCATCAGTATCGGTCAATGGGTAAAATTCTTGTGATATGTAGCTGCAAGTCATTCCCCGAACCAAGTTTAAAAAAAAAAAAACCACAGCTCAATACTTTCTCAGCTGCCAGCCCTTTCCTACTGCCTCTTCTTCCTTTCCTACTGAAACCTGCCAAGGCTCCACTGCAGAAACGATTGATTACAGAGAGCATGTGGGAAAACCAGGTTGCTGTGGGAAGAGGTGGTAATTAGGCCAGCAGGGGGTGCTCACTATGTGATCTGTGTGGGTGCAGTGACGGAGAAACTGTACTCTGAAGAAGCACCGTTCCTCAGATGAGGCATTAAACCAAGGTCTTGTTCCTCATAAGCTAACTATTTACTCACTGGTTTCGGACCATCAAGAACTCAAGAACAGGAAATTCCCAAGCAGATAAAGGAGTCATGAACTGGATTTTTTGTCCTTTGTACTGTTCATAAATGTCAAATTATAAGCAATGCAGTTAACGATGAACAGATTTCACTATTAACAGCACTTTAACTGGCCATTGTTCTGCTGAAATGCAAATAAGCGAGTACCGAAATATTTTGAAAGTAATCCTTTAAGCACTTGCGATATCGGGAGGTGAATCCCGAATGAACCAGAGTCTGATCCACAACAAGGTTTTATAATTCCATAAATAACATTTAAAATAGAAAAGCAACCAACATTGTATTGGTAATCGTGATAGGAAGACATTTACGTCACTCCAAGCTCAGACAGCTCCCTTCAAATATGCAAAGCACTACATGAATGATTTAAATAAAAAAAAAAAAACATTTCAAGTGTGCACACCAGCTCCTCTCAATGACCTTTTATTAAAACAATCCATAGTAACCAGTGATCAGCAATACCTGCTAAGTCCTAATTAAACAAAAGCATGGCTGGCTGCTGCATTTGGGGAAGCAGCGATTCACAACCTCCAGACAAGTTGCCGATGAAAAATCAGATTTTTTCTAAAGCATGCTTCCCATGGCAACTGAACCCATCGTGTTAAAAGTTGCTGGTGCCATGCTTCAGCAATTGAGCTGCTGGACGGCTCTAGTTGATCATAAACCCAAAAATTTTCCCATAATTGCTTCGCTGTGAGGTCAAACATGCACTTGACTAGGAAGCCACTTTAATCACAGAAATCAATTCCATTCCCTTGGTAACACTCCTCATCATTGATTGGTTTCTGTTATGATTCTGACATACATGAGACATACGAGCGGAGCCAGCGCGAGAAATGCATCATTCGGTTTCAACAATGGAACCCCTTGAGAGAATGAGAGGCCAACAGGTTAGAGTCGGACTGACAAACACACACCGACACGAGCTGCGTGAACACACCTGAAGAGGAGGATCGATAATACTTCACCTCAAACAAAAATAACACACGGCACGTCCAAGAGAATACAATGTCTTAGCTTGTTCTGGGTCATGCTAAGCATGAAAACACTCTCTCTGCATCTGTGCAGTCACCAACATGAAAGAGTCCCAGAGGATCGGGACGCTTTCCATTTGAATTGTGCAAAATTTTATAGTTTTAGTCACAATTTAGTCTATGAAAATCAATAAT
>SRMA01025878.1:25637-93972 GCA_007224835.1 Danionella cerebrum | reverse complement strand
CAGTTGAGTCAGCTGACTCGTTTGAAAATCTGGCAGTTGATAACTCCAGGTGCAAGCTGATTTCAAATAAGTGGGTCAAAGGTGTCTCATTGACTTTCAATGGCCCATTGAAATGAATGGAGCATGAACCCAATAGATCCTAATGTAAAAGAGCTTCTGTAATTGATTGACACTGGAAAGTCATACAAGCATTAAGGAAGCAAATTAGTTATCCAGCCCATCATTGCTTGTGAATTAACATAAATTAATTAAGCCACACCCACTTTTTGGCATAGCTTTCAATGTCAAATATCTTCTAAACGGAACACAGTAGAGACATGGGGGTTGCTTTATATTAGTCTAATTGGAAAGTAGATTACAACATGATGTCACTAACTCCTCCATAGCAACCAAATTGTTTACCATAGCAACTATATAGCCACATCTCTATCTTAGCCTAGGAAAATGCTAGAGACTTGGGGGCTGGTAAGCTTCACCCATACTGACAGCTGAAACATATTATGTTAATGACACCTCCATAGCAACCAGACTGGTTACCATAGCAACCAATATGGCATGTCTCTATCTCAGCTTAGGAAAATCATAGAGAGATGGGGGTTGCTGTATTTTACCCGTATAGATATGGGGAGCAAAATATTAGGTCAGCGACCCCTCCATAACAACCAAACTGGTTACCATAGCAACCAATATGGCGCAGCTCTATCTCAGCTTTGGAAAGTCATAGAGACATGGGGGTTGATGTATTGACATGGGGAACAATGTGTTAGGTCACTGACCCTCCATAGCAACCAGACTGGTTACCATAGCAACCAATTTTGCATGTACCTATCTCAGCTCAGGAAAATCATAGAGACATGGGGGTTGCTGTAATTTACTCGTATTCATATGGGAACAATATATTAGGTCAGCGACCCCTCCATAGCAACCACACTGTTACCCTAGCAACCAATATGGCGTATCTCTATCTCAGCTTACGAAAGTCATAGAGACATAGGGGTTGGTGTATTTTACTCGTGTTGACATGGGGAACAATATGTTAGGTCACTGACACCTCCATAGCAACCAGACTGGTTACCATAGCAACCAATTTTGCATGTACCTATCTCAGCTTATGAGAATCATAGAGACATGGGGGTTGGATTATGTTATTGTTGCGGAATTGACAACATTTAAAAAAATAGGTATTAACGGTACCAACGCAAGCCAACATCGAAGTTTGCGTGCAAACTTTAAAATCTAATTGGATTCTATGATCTATGCTAAGCTAAGCTAAAAGTGCTATCACCAGAGCAGGAAAACAATGTGCGAGTTTGACATGTGTTTATACTAATATTTGAGTGTAAACCGTGTGCTTTCTTACTCAGATGTCAGAAAATCCAGACAGAGACTCAGAGGGACTCCAGGATGCTCCTTCAGAGACAGCAGCGCTGGGAACATGTAAGATTGGACATACTCGAGCATCAGCCGTGAGTTCAAATCTAACCAAGCTCTCTAACAACTTTTAGCTTCTTCTTTTAACAAGTAGTTGCAAAACCTATAACGCTTCTGCATTTATTAATGTCACTTTTACTAGAGTAACTTTTTTTTTTTTGCATCATCAAGAGAGACCAAATCTGAACCAAAGGTTTGGCAGTTGCTGAGAATTCTAACCACAAAACTCCTGAATTGAATCACTCAAGTGTGTGTTTATCTGTGTTTTCCACAGGGGTCTGAAACATCCTTGGCGTCAGAAGTCTTTCATACAGTGGAAGAATGAAGCTAAACCCCATCAAGAGAAAATATCTTCTTTTCAAACAATTGATTAGAGAATCTTTATTTTTGTTTGCTCCACAAGACTCTTTTATTTTTGAACTGGACAGAACTGCGTAGAGCGCGGCCTTCCACTGTACCGTTATTGTGGAGATGGTTTTTCGTTTGTCTTTAAGCCCTTTTAATTCTTAAAATAGTTCATCCAAAACGGCTAACTCTGTTTCCACTCATTCTTCTTCTGGTCCCTGCTGTGATGCACATGACAAATAACGTTATTGAGAATTCTATTTCAAGTGAAAGATCTTTTGTTAATTTAACTCGTAAAATAACATATTTTTCTTATCTGAGGGGAGAATTTTTTTTGTTTTCATTTCCATGGAATATAATGATTAAAATAATGGAAAAAAAAATTGGCTGGAGATGAACTCCGGGATTCTTTAATATGTTTTAATTTATTCCTCTGATGTTTAAGTGTTTTTTTTTTCCTCTCAAAATACGTAAACATCCACATGATATATTTTTTTATTTCATTTACAATGTTGTATTTTTTTTCAGTTTGCAATATGGATTTGCAAAGCTTTGTTTAATTTAAATTATTAGACAGTTGTGCTCATAAGTGGAATTTTGAATTATTTTTCTGAAAGTATTTAACATTAAAGACAGCCTGAAGTCTCTTGAGGTAGTTGTCGATGAGGTTCTTTATCTTCTCTGTTGGTAAAGCAGCACATCCTTCTTGGCAAAAGCCTCCTACTCTTGAAAATTCTTGGGTTGTTTATCTCTAAACTTTTGAGCACAACTGCAGATTTGACTTCTGTGCTAATTTTTGGGCAGCCATAGGGTACTGATGCAGACGCAGACTGCCTTTCCTCAGTGAACTTTAGCACAGTGAGGCCCTGCTTCCACATGTTGTACGTTAAAATCTCATGAGGTTTATGAGCCCTAAACATCAGAGGGAAGACACTGGGCTCACAGTCTTTTATGAGGAGAAAACTGCTGTATTAGATGCGTTCACATCTCCTCTCATTTCTGCATTAAAGCATCACTCTCTTTTACACCAAACATTCTCTCCTTGTTTTCTTACGATTCCCGGGTGCACCTACGCTATAAAACCTTAGAGTGAAATTAACTCTACTCTATTAACTCTCTAAATAAAGTTAGGTTGACTTGTGTTTCTAAAGCTATTAATGAAAATATTTAGTTGTGTTTGCCTTTTGCTTCTGTATCTTTTTCTAATGATAAAATATATATTTATTCTTATTAGTTTCTCATAAACCTCAACTCTTCCACTGACCTATTTTAACCCTACTCTGGGACCAAATGCTCTATGAATAAAGTTGATTTTACACGGTCTGGAGCATACAATACAAGCATACAAATGGATCAGAATGTGTCAAACTAATATTATTTTGTCATGTTTACAATGCCAATTCTGGCTAATTTGACACTGATAAAAAAACAAAACACCATGTTTCACTGTCATTTTTCTTTGAAATCCGCACCTTTAAAACGCCACACGTTTTTAAAATAACATGTACGCCGGATGGTGCTCCAGTTTGGCTTTCTACTGCTTTAGCTAACTACAGTGAACTTGCAGGGGATGTTCCTCAACCCTACTAATCAGAAGATGCTCCTGTCGAGATGTTAACGTCCGTGGGCGGCCTGGACGTCTTTGTAAGATCTTTGCATCACTTTTGCTCCTGTATTTTGAGTGAGCTTTGCTGCTATTGTAGCCCTCGCCTTTTTGTGTAAAGAAACAACTTTATTTCTCAGATTTTGTGACATTGTTCTTCCATGGGGAGCCTTTCTGGACTTTTCTTTGTTAAATAATATCCTTTTATAGTCATCTGTCTGCTGGACTCACCTGTGGTTGTCAACTGTTAATTCGAAATTCGTAGTATAAAAATATTTTTAGGTCTACAAACCTTGCACAGCTATTTTAACTTGCATAAAATTCACAAAAACATACTTTTTTCTGACCACCTTTATTATTTTTTTTCACCCAGATTTCGTTTTTTTCCTTACCATCATTTTTTTCCTCTTACCATTGTTTTTTTTTTTTTTGTCTCCTCCTGCCATGACTTTTCAGGGGCACAACGTTAACCAAATTTTATTTTTGATTGTACTATTGTTTTGGATGAAAATTTCAGACTTCAGTGTGCAAAGACTCTTGAGGCTATAATTGAGGTGTACTTATTTTTGCGATATGTTCTTTAACGAATTTGTTAGAAAAATACATTTTTGTGAGTGCAAATTAACAAATCTTGTTTGCAATCAGTGGCTCAAAGTTGTGGGAGTATTGTAGGGTAGTATCTCAAAGAAAATGTTGATTCTGAAAGGAAACTAAAGGTTTTCCGGCAAATGTACTCATTTAAGGCGAGCACTTTATTCTTTTTTTATTATTAATTCTATTTTGGCATGCTCTTTCCCTCGATCCTCTCCCTCTTTTCCTTCTTCTCTTCCCTCTTGATCAGTCAGTTACAGCTTGAGATGTTGAGGAGAAAGGGATCTACATCGAGCAGATTTCCACCCACAACTTTCCTGCTGTCGCTCCATGAGCTCAATCACCTTCAGATTGGATCACACAAGGCTTTCGGCTGAGGAGAAACTCCCTCACGCCGTTTTTCGAGCTTTATCTGCAGAAGTGTTGGCTGCTGTAGTGCTCTGTGTGAAATATGCTTATGTCAGTAAAACTACTCGCGTTCGCAGCCGTTGTTCGGGACGAGAAGCCACTCGTAAGTTACATATTTAACACATATTTATGACTCTGTGATTCTCTGGGACGTTATAAATTGGTTTACTGTATCATAAAAAACCATGTTTTTTTTACCTAAGTTAATAAAACATGCTTTGTTTCCTTAGTCTATTAACGTTAGCATGATGCAAAATAATAATGTTATTGAGATTGATGTTTGAGACTTGTTTGAAGATATACTAAACTTACAAACGCGATAAATAAATCAGGGTTACTAAAGTTTGAGCATTCTGACACGTGTAAATGTTATAAACACAACTTTTAATATTGTCTTCATACCAATCAACAGTTGGTTTCAGGCATTCGCTAAAGTTTAGCCTTAGTATAATAAAATTATACTGAGATTTGTGACTAATTATACTAACTCTTTTGTGACGTTATCGCATCCGCCATATTTGTAGCGTGGCCACAGTTGCTATGGTTACTCGTTAAATAGCTACTCCAACCGATAGAAACTAACCGAATTGTTTTGGGGGAATTGTTATTCTATTTCATTAGGAATAATTGTTCATTTTCATTCATTCATTCATTTTCCAACCTGCTTATAACCTTTTGGGTCGCTAGTCCATCGCAGATTATTGTTTATTTTTAGTATTTTGGAAATATTTAATCCCAAAACTAGTCAAGCAAGATTCTTGGTGGAAACTAAGAATACAAACAAAATGGCCACTGCTCCCGATGTGACAACACCTCTTCCTGCTCTTATAGACAAAAAAGGTTAATTTGTTTTATTGGGGTATATTTCTGAAAATGTATCTTGATCTGAACTTCGCAAAGCGTGACTTCCAAATGATGAAACAATTAAGCCAAACATGTGCTGTAAATTGAAACCCAGTCATGAACTGAAACAGAAACAGCTGTGTATAAAATTTCAAAGCAGATCGGAGTTACGTCTCAATCCAGGTTCTGGATCCATTGGAGGACACAATTTACACAGCCTCACAAGGCTATGTCTTCAGAGGATCCTTCGAAGGAACCTGTCACTATCCTATCACTCGTAGTATTTGAAGAACTACTGTCCTTAAATAAAAACATTGCATTGTTCACTATTTTGTGTTGATTCTGTTGTAAATAAAAAAAGCGTGTAAAGCACCTTGGGACATCTGTGTAAAAGTGATATGTAAAAAACATTTGATTTGATTTGCCTACATTAATACTTCTATAAACCTTTGCTGCCAAACTAAACTTTGTTATTTTTAGTAAATTTTTAATCAGGCTCAGATTTAAAAGGTAGACGTATA
Organism: Danionella cerebrum; assembly: GCA_007224835.1. Taxonomy (NCBI): domain Eukaryota; kingdom Metazoa; phylum Chordata; class Actinopteri; order Cypriniformes; family Danionidae; genus Danionella; species Danionella cerebrum. Next base: position 88,230 of record SRMA01025878.1, on the reverse strand, counting down.
TGCTGAGCCAGATTCCTCAGAATATTACATGCTTTTACACAACACAAAAATGCTATTAACAGACATTAGTGAGATTAGCTTAAATGTCATTTGCTTTCGCACAGTCAGACCTGGTCATGTGTTCATTTTGATTCCAGCAGATAGAACAGGAAGGGCATGTTTTTTCAAAGACGTAAGCTATGAAACACATATCTCACTGGCCACTTTATTAAAAGTAGAAAAGCAATCAGTGTTTTTTCAGTGACGTATGAATCAGCATATACGTGATGTGCTATACGATATTCATGGAGAATACCCATGATTGGAAGTATAAAAAATGCAAATTACATGGGACCCATGATTGAGCCTTGTGGGTCTCCACAGTTAACTGAAAAATAGCCATCTCCAAAACATACTGAAATTTATCAAGAAACTTGATTAGGAAACCTGGTCAAAATGGGTACCAAAACAGTACAAGAACTAATGATTTAGTGGCCTTCCAAAGCAGCCCGAACTGAACTGAAAAGCGCTTTTACATTGATTTTTTCGATATTGTATAGGTGAAACGATCCATTGACACCCTTTTCTCTACATTTAACATAGTTTAACATTATGTTGTTTTTCATTTTGGTTTTACCATTTCTGTCTCTGAGAGACAGTTATTGCTTTATTATTTTGTTGAAAGTTGCACATAAGAGCCCGAGTTGAACTCTGAAATAGCTGTTTCTCCTCACATCCAGCTAATGTAATTAGCAAGCCTTCGCACTGACTGATAACACAAGAATGTGTTTCGGTGTTATTTTGGGAGGACCATGCTGGATGTCCTCTGGTGCCCTTGTCCCAGTCCCTAGAGTGCTTCTGCTGGGGAGGCACTGGTAAACAAATGTGGCTGTAAAGCCAATGGCTACCATGAAAACGCGTTGTATGGGGGAAAATATAGAAAGAGCATTTTGACTCCAAATGTTTCTGGGGTAATCAGATCTGTGCTAAGCTAATGCTAACAGAGCCCTATCTGCAGAAAAGCTCAATCGATTGCAAAACTGAACTTAGTAACTTTGCAGGAATGAGTGTTCTGTACAGGAGTGAATCCCCCGAGCTCATCCAGGAGACATAGGGTTAAAAATAGCTTTATTGCCAATCCTCTTTTGGAAGGAGGGATCTACTTTCCTGACTGGGATGGTGTGCCATGAGCCCATGCACGCGTTTGTGAGTGTCACAAACGCTGACTTCCCTCCTGCACACTACTGAAGCCAGTCTTTCCTGATGCTGTGTGCTTGCGTCTGTGCTGCAGACGGGCCGCTGGATGTGAGCTGACTCCATGAGTGCTCCGAGCACCTCACTGGAAGAGCCTTGCAAAGCTGGCCGCCTCGCGGAGAAAGCTGCTTCATTATTTCAGGAAGAGAGAGGAAGCAGGATGACCTTCATCCCACTCCACTCTCCCCTGCAGCCATCCAATGCTGCACTTTTTGAAAGAAACAGGTAGGACACAAATTTTTATGTCCATTTTTAAAACTGTTGTGAAAGTACTGTAGAAGTCATGGAGTGTGAAATCAACAATTTCCAAGCAAGCAAACATTTTAAAAAGAAATGTTAACAGAGTTTTGGAGATGTCATTCCATTTTAGTTTCGTTGTTTGGAATAAAAGTTGAAGGTTTAAAGATTTGTTAGCAAGTTCATCATGGGAAATAAAATAAGCATATGAGATGCTGTGGTGCGATTGGCTTTTAATCCAAAAATCAAAGAGGACACACAGACACAGCATTATTTCTTTTCAGGTAGAATAGAAGCATCATGAACTTGGGTTCAATTTATACCGATCTCAAACTGCCCGCTGACAGGTTTCGGGAAATCGCAGACAAATCTTCTCGAGAGTGACAGACGAGATCTGAAAGAGTTGTAGAAAGATTTGGAGATATTTGTCATGTTACATATCTGGGTTTGTTGGCAATGCAGATGTGTCCAGTGGGAGAGCAGCAACCAGGGAAGCAGGAAGTTGGGGGAGGAGTTACAATAGAATCAACGATACTGTCTGTTTGGACCCTGTAAAGAAGTTGTGCCCTTATTGATCTGAATTTTCAGTCTGAAGTTTTGTGCGACAACATCTCTCAATCGAAAACCACTGTCGCCAACGGGAGCTCACACTGCTGACCCAATGAGTGGTGCCAACGAGTGGTGCAATATTGAATTCGTTCTTCGCAAGGAGAACAACCAATGAAAGCTGGCTCTTTTGATGACGTGAGTAGGAAGTAAAGGAGTCGCTTAGTGGTGCTCATCCCACATTTTCGGACAGGAAACACGAAAGAATTATCGTGCCACAAAACCTCTCTTTTCTCTACATTTTTCTGAAACAGCTCCCCGTGATCAGTCCATGTGTTCTTCTTCTTTTCTGTTTCTCTGTATGGCATGGAGTGCATTTACCATAAACGCCATCTTCAGGCAGGGAGTGTCATTACATCAATGTTTCCTCGACCTAGACAAAGAGCAACCAGCTGAGAAACCATCCAAAGATTTGTGCGAATCTCAATTTGGATTGGTGTGTAGAGGTCTTTAGTCGTGTACACAAGACTTTTGCATTTTTTAACTGAATTTCAATTAAGGAATGGGGTCATTTTCTCCAAGATAAACCAATAACAGGACACAAAAAAGTAAGAACATTATTTCTATTCATTTCATTGTATTCAGTAGTCAATTCAGTATTTTTACTTGCATTTTTTCAGCAAATATACTTACCTAGGATGATTATTTTACAAACTTTGACCAGTCATTCATTTTCCAACCCAATTATTCCCGATTTAGGGTCACGGGGGTCTGCCGGTGCCTATCTCCAGCACACCTTGGGCAAGAGGCGGGGGTACACCCTGGACAGGTCACCAGTCCATCGCAGGGCAACATTCACTCACACATTCACACCTAAGGAGAATTTAGATTATTCAATTAACCTAACCGCATGTTTTTGGGATTGTGGGGGAAACCGGAGGAAACCCACGCAAGCACAGGGAGAACATGCAAACTCCTTCCAGGAAGGTCACTCACTGCGCCACCGTGCCGCCCAAACTTTGACCAATGTTTGACATATTACTAAACTCCTACAAAAGTTGTCCGGTGTGAACTCTGCATGAGTGATGCTCATTCTCTAGCAGTGAAACTCTGAGCTGTGCTGTGTCTGGAGGTTTTTGTCCCTCCTGCATGAAGAAAAAAGAAAAATGAACTCTACAATCTTTACATGGCCATTGTAGTAGCTTAATCTACATTTTTATTCATGAAAAAAATGCATTTTACATTTTTTTTTCACAAGAATGGGGTTGGGTATAAACTGAAAGGAGTCCATCTCTCGTTTGTTTACGTTATATGTGCCCGTATTTGAGTTTGTAACTCTTAAATCTATGTACCGATTATCTGTCTGCTACTCCATATTGATGCTTAACAGTTAATCGTTAATATTTAATAAGACGAGGAATAAAACTTCCTTTGTGTTCTCTGTGAGGTCGAGGTGAAAGCTCTGTAGACTTTGTACCTGTAAACAGAGTGTCTGGACTCGGTTCAAGCACCTGTTGCACTGAGAGATCATTACGTGTTTCGAGTGCAATCTCAAGTGTTTCTTTGAGCCGTTACCAGCAACAACTGAGCTCAATTACAACATAAATAATATAATTCATTTTTAAAGTTTGGCTACTTTCCATAGACTTGTACTTGGTGGAAATCATTCAGCAGTCAGCCATGTGGGGTCGACTGCCACGTCTACACTCCACCGCCCATGTGAAACACACTTGGTTAAAAAGAAGGGCATTTAATACATAGAAGGGCTGTTTGGTAAAATAATATAAAATTAAATCAAAACCAACGGATCCACCATTATTAAGAATGAAACCACCAGAATGGTCATCGTATCCAGACACACATACAGTGGGTTGGATGGACATTCTGATCCTGATTTTTATATAAACAGCGATTGTATTTCTGAAGCATGACCTCATCAATTTCCCCTCTCTCCATACATTATAAATAATCAGCTGATTACTCCGTGTGGCTTACCCCTGGCGCTCAGGGAGGGTTCAGGTACAGATGAAGTCATTTCTAGCTGAGGACGGAGTGTTTCCTGAGTGAGCAGAGACAGAGTGTGTTGCTTCAGTCGTTCACTCTGTCATCATTAGACGTTACACAGCTGCTGTCTGCTGCGCTCAGAATGCGGAATGGCAGCTTCGTTAAATATCATTCGCGTCTCACATGCATGAGAAGAGCTATTTCGACAGCTCTAGTTTTCCACAATGAAGCACATTTGGAGGCTGGGATTTGATGCAGGGTCAATTAGTCAGCAAAAATAGTTTAGAGCCTTTTTAGAGTAGGACTTTGAGAAGCGTCAAATGTGTCACAACCACCAGGATCTATATTTGAGAGGGCAAACAGTGAAGTTGTGTAGACACGCATTTTTTTTTTTCCATGTTCACCATTGAAGTCAAAAGCAGAGCTATGCACCACTTGCGGGAATGTTGTGAAATTCGGAAAACTGATACAGAAATTACACCACAACTTTCCAAACTGCATTTGAGTTTATGTAACTTTTGAACTACAAAGTCCTTAATCCATGGCTCAATCCAATTCCATTGTATAGCCTTATGCTAATTAGCTGCCATTTTGAAATTCCTTGTGTCAAGATATTAGAAGGATGAACTCAAGTGCAAGAGCTGAGAGTTTACATATCTGATTTATTGAAATAATAAAACAAAATACCCTCGATGGGGGCAAGCAGAATGAAGGTGAATAAACTAATACTGATTCTCTAACTTAAATAAGAAAACAAGCTTCAACTCACATGAAAGGAACTCCATAAACTTGAACCACAGGGACAATGGAAAGCGCAAGGTTGTGTAATGAATCTGCATCTAACTCTGGGGAGAAAACGGGAAGGAGTACTGGTAAAAAGAGGGCGCTAAGGAGCAGAAGAGCAAAAGTGACAAAATTAAAGGAACAGAAATTGCCAGGGACATGACAACTTGAAAACCTTCTTTCACAAATTCCTTCTAGACTGCTTATCCAGAAACTTCGGAAATGTTTCAGAACACAAAATTTATGGAGTTCAAGTTCCGCTTATGAACAATTATGAGGTAAATAAGGCAACACCTCATCAAGGCTTTTGAGTATCACGGCCAAACTTGGTGAATAATATAATAACCATAATCTGAGGTTGCCTGCAGAGTTTAGGACATGACAAGTCATCATTAGACGTTACACAGCTGCTGTCTGCTGCGCTCAGAATGCGGAATGGCAGCTTCGTTAAATATCATTCGCGTCTCACATGCATGAGAAGAGCTATTTCGACAGCTCTAGTTTTCCACAATGAAGCACATTTGGAGGCTGGGATTTGATGCAGGGTCAATTAGTCAGCAAAAATAGTTTAGAGCCTTTTTAGAGTAGGACTGCGTCAAATGTGTCTCAACTACCAGGATCCATTTTTGTGACGCATTAGTCATTGTAGTCAACGGCAGTGCTATGAACCACTTGCAGGTAAATTGTGAAATTTGGCAAACCGATACATTTGGCTCCTATGAGTAATGTAACCCATTTTGGACTCTCTGACTCAAACTCCACAGCGCCACCACTAGTCCAAACTGCGTGATATCAGCTCAGTCCAATTTCAATGTACTATATGACATCACTGCGCCTTATGCTAATTAGTTCCCATTATGAAATTCCTGCAGTGTTCCAGAACGTACTCTGACCATGTTGACTAAAAGTTATGGAGTTCAAGTTTACGAATGGTGGAATTTTTAGGTAAAAATCCCCATCATTTTTTAAGTAATACTCAGTAAAGCTTTTGAGTATCACAGACAAATTTGGTGGATAATAGAACCATGATCGGAAGTTACCTGCAGTGTTTCAGCACATGATGAGTCGCAGCATGTTCATTTTTAGTATGTCAGCCATTTTGAATGTCGGCCATCTTGGATATGGTCAATTTGCAGATTTTTGCAAATGCATCTAAAAAGCAGGCAAAAGCACCACCTCAAGGTCAAGGTTTATAGGCATTTTTAGTAATTTTGTTTGCCTAGAATTGAATGGAATGTGTTAATTGAGCTGCTTAAGTTTTAGCTTCTTTGTCCCCGTATTACTGCTTGCAGTTATAGTTTTGTTTGTGTTTTTGTTGTCTCATTAAACAAGCGACATGTAGGCCCGGTCCAAAGTGGCACACTCTGAACTTCTAGACTTGAATCTACACTGGGCAGACCCAGTGTATGCAACTTTACTCATCCACAAGGGTGCACTGGTGTCATAAATTGAGACGGACATCCCTGTGTACCAGATTGAGCTTTAGTATCGTCACCAGGATCTCTTCACATGTTTGTAAGAAATCCAAATGACTTGTAACATCTTTTTTGGTCCAGTTAGATAAGATTTGTTGTACAGTTGTACCACACCAGGGTTCATTGTGACGTGGACAGTGAAAAATCTATTTGTTCACTTGTGTAGTGTGCACCATTGTCAATTTTAATCCATCGATTGGACACCATTTTAAAGCTAAAAGGTTTGGCAGTAAAAGTGTTCATTAACCCTCTCATCCTGCAATGATCTGTTTAAAGAGAGTAACAATTGTGTCTCTTACTGAAGAGTTTCTCTCTTCCCAGGAAAGTTCGAGAGGAGGATGAAACTGAAATGGACCCTTTGCCGAATCCCTTCCCTGACTTCCTGCCATCCACCATCTCTCTTGTCTCTGAGGGTCTGTTACCCTGGACAAAAAGCTGTGCAACACAGGTGGGATTTCATAAAAATAGCACTGGTCTGCACAAGCTCAGCCCAAACCAATCTGGCACCCTAGGAAGGGTTTTAGCTGGCACCCCCTAGTATCGCTAGGAGAGATAACTTACAATCACTTCGAGATACAGCTAGATTATGATGTACAACATACAAAGTTTTCTGACATACAATCTATGTTAGTAATAATTTCTATTTTATTGTCTTTACAGTGTGAAATTAGCATAAAGCAAAATTATGGGGATGCTACGAGACACACTTTAGACACTTCTTCTTTCTTCTTTAGACACTATGAGCTGTAAAAAAAATAAAATGTTTAAATCTATAAAAACTGAATACCATAATGATTGATTATACAACACCTGCTGAATTTAACTAATATTTAAAGGTACGATTGGTTTAGTCACGTTACTATTTTCCACAACAACTAGGACCATCAATAACAATAACGTACATTAAACAAACAGATAGCACTTGCTATAAACATCGATGTTTACCATAGTTCGGAAACAGCTAAACATTCATTCTTTCATTCATTCATTTTCCAAACCGCTTATTCCCTTTTTGGGGTCACGGGGGTCTGCCGGTGCTTATCTCCAGCACACATTGGGCGAGAAGCGGGAGTACACACTGGACAGGTCGCCAGTCCATTGCAGGGCAACATTCACACACACATTCACTCCTAAGGAGGATTTAGATTATTAATGTGGGTGAAACTGGAGCACCCAGAGGAAGCACAAGGGGAACATACAAACTCCTTCCAGGAAGGTCTCCGGCGAGACTCGAACTGACAACCTTCAAACTAGAAGGCCACAGTGCTACCCAATGCGCCACCGCAAGACATATATACAATATTTCTTTTTCCTTTTTCAAATTGGTTTTTAAATTGGTTGTGGTCTTTCTGTCTGGTTCTCTTTCTTCAAAGTTATTTTTTCAAAGTTATACTTCGTCCCTATTTTTTCGTCCAAACTGGTTCAACATCCCAGTGCTCTCCAGAAATGGACAATTAAAATCGAATGAAAAACTAGATGTATGAAAACTCGATTATATATCATGGCAGTTTGCATTTTTATTTATTAAACATACCAAAATGTGGTGGATTTGAAAACTTTAAACTTGTGAACTCTCCATTTTCAGTTTTGGATCAAAGATTTAACTTTTTGCCGCTGTGCTTGTGGGTTTTTGGTGCATTCTCTTGCGTGAAAATTATAATTGAGATTATGTTTTTTTTTAAAAAGTACTTCCAGAGAGCTCCAGAACTCGTACTGCATAGCAACCCTGTTCTATTGCTGATTTTGGAAGTCAGCAAATGCTGTGGAACCTATTATATGACTCACATGTGTTATGAACCACCATGTGGCAAAGCTTTGAGCGGCAGCAAAATCAGCAAATTATATTGAAATGTGCCATCACTATGTGGCTGCACAGTCAGCTATTATGAGACCCTTCATTACTTCTGAGGCTCTCCCTCTCATGTTATATCTGAGGCTAGCAATTACACACATTATATGAGTAAAATGGAAGGGGAACCAGAGAATCGAACGCAAGTGTCATGAAAACCTTTTACTGAGCAGGTTTTTATGGAAACTCAATTAGTTTAAGAGTTTAACACGATTTCTTTAAATCCCTGCCAACTTTGACGTCGAGGTGGTGCTTTTGTCAGGTTTTTTAGATCCATTTGGAAAAATCTGCAATTTTTGATCACATCCAATATGGCCGACATTCAAAATGGCCGACGTACATGAAACTCACATGGTGTGATTTGTCATGTGCTTAAAAACACCACAGAAAACATAAAATCATAGTTATTCTATTTTCCACCAAGTTTGGCTGCGATACTCAAAGCATTACTGAGATTTCCTTAAATAAACATTTTGGCGACTTTTACCTCATAACATTCGTAAACTTGAACTATTACATGGTCGGAGTATATTCTGGAACACTGTAAATTGGATGAGTCTAGGAGGAATTTGTGAAAGTAGATTTTGAATGAAAGTGTTAAATGCGTCGTTTACGGTCACCGCCTCTATTTTTGATTTTAAGTTGAAATTTTGAGCGTACTTATGTTACCTTTTCCTTTGTACCTAAAGGATTTCAGGAAGAATCCCTAAAATGAGATGATGTTTTTGAAGATGTCTTGACTGGCATCAAGAGGGCAGCCTTTTCCCTAGATTCACAAGATGAGGCCTTAAATCCGAGCATGCAGTTGGTGTCTTCCAGTGATAGAAAACGTTCAACCACTAATGCAGTAGTTTAATGGCAATGAAGTAAAACAGAGGCCGCTATCATGCTTTTCTATTACCAGCTGGGCCCAGAGGTCCTGGCCGTTGGCACAGCTTTGTTTTACGTGCTCTTTAAAAGCTATTTCAGTCGTGAGAAAGCACTTCTGGGCTTGTCGTGTCATGGTACATTTAAATGACAAAGAGTCCGAAATGCTGTCTCAGAGCCCTGCAGTCGCTCAGCTGTGCTCTCTGCGTTTTTGGCATCACTAACCTCGTTCTGACACCAGCGCTGATCAGCTTTCACACCACTTCCATATGCTCTGAAACGAGGCTTATATACAGAGTGCCACAAACAAAGCACTGTAAGATTTTCCTGGACGATGATCGTTTTCTATGCAAGACTGTTGAGGTCTAAATAGAGCTCGAGAGAACTCTTTTTTTTGCTCACTTTTATGTTGGTTTTATTATTTATTCAAGTATCTTTTTTTTATTGTAATCCCAGTGCAATCCAGGAAACGCCTTTTTTCTTTGCAATCGTTTTTATTTACGTTACATACTTTTCCACCAACCTGTTTTGTTCAAGTCGGTTCTACTTTACTTGCTTTTCTTAAGACTCTGTGCTTTTTTTAATACTTAATGTAGCCATGATGAGGAACCATGAACGAAGCCGGATACAGTTGCTATGGGAACGTTGTTCCGTGTTCAATAACATTAGTCTGAACATGCGCTTACTAAATTAATCTGCTCGTCTCCGCACTAGCCGTTATGGTTCAAGGACCGAGGGCTTTCTCGTTCCCCTCCACACTGATCTGGAACATGCTGCTGTATTTCAAGGTAACAGACAAGGTATTATTAGACATAAGCGCTATCACTCCCTTGCTCTTCACATCAGGTTTTGACCTTGTTTTATCCTCTGGTTTTGCTAAGAAAGTCGTTTTCCTGCAGCTCTACGGTGTTATCATCTCTGTGGATGGTACATTCACCCTTGACAATAATCCAAAAAAACTGCACTTTTTCCAGAAAAATATTGCAGCTTCAAATTGGAATTGCAGCCACAGTTTAATGCGCCCCCTACATTGAAATTTGTTGAGGAAAGACTTTAAAACTTTATTTCTTAGTTGGTTGGTTAGTGGGTCAGTTGGTTGGTGACTTGGTTGGTTTGGTGGTGGGTGGGTGGGTGCGAGAATTAGTTGGTTAATTGGTGGGTCGGTGGGTTGGTTGGTTGGTGGGTGGGTGGGTGAGTGGGTTGGTTAGATGGAAGGTCGGTGTGTTGGTGAGTAGGTTTGCTGGGTTTGATGGTTGGTTGGCTGGTAGGTGAGTGGGTTGGTGGGTGGGTGGGTGAGTGAGTTTTTTTGGTTAGTAGGTGAATGGGTTTGTTGTTTGGTGGATGGGTGGATTGGTTGGTAGGTCGGTGGGAGAGCGGGTCGGATGGGTTGGTTGATTGGTAGGTGGGTGGGTGAGTGGTTTGGCTGGTGGTTAGGTAAGTGTGTGAGTGGATTGGTTGGTGAATGGGTTGGTTGATTGTTTGGTGGATAGGTGGATTGGTTGGCAGGTCACTGGGTGAACGGGTTGGATGAGTTGATTTGTTGGTTGGTTTGTAGGTTTAGAATGCGTTGGGTGGATTGGTTTGTTGGTTGGTGGGTGAGTGGGTTGGCTATGTGGGTGAGTGAGTTAATGGGTTAAATAGGTTGATTAATTGGTTACTAGTTTTTTTTTGTTGGTTGGTAGATTGTTTGATTGTTGGGTTGGGTCTTTGGTTAGATGGTTGGTTGATTAGTTGTATATTTATCTGTACTACTTTAACATGGAAACAGCAATTCAATAATTAATCAACAAGGCGACTTATTTACTTTTATTTTGAATAAATAGCGAATCAAGTTCATGACAGACTCGTATGCTGTATCATGAATTTGAGCACTGAACACCGAAGCATGCTACAACAGAAGAACAGCCAGATGTAGCATATGGCGCATTTATTAAAAGTGCTCTATAACACCTGTCATTGCAAATTAAGACAGTTTATATATTTTTATTTACATTCCCTTCTACAAGTTCATCTTCTCAGCGCATCTTACAGCATTTCCTGTAGCTTTCCGTTTAATTTTAGTATTCGACAGAAAAAGTCTCACTATCTCTGGTGTTTGGGACGGTCAAGGCCGTTCTGTCTGAGCCGGACAGTGTTTTGAGAATTCAAGAGACTTTCTTATCAGTTGCTCTAGTGCTTTTGCTTATTATTATTATTTTATTTTTTTAGCTATTTTTTGATAAGTTATAGCGCCTGCCTGTCTGTGCTGATAAACTCTCTCACTCACACGCATGCTGTCCGCCGTGCCTTAAAATATTAAAAGTCCCCCTTTAAAACATGGAATAGTATGTAAGTTATTTAATTTAAGTTATTAGATAAATTCTATGTAATTTACTTTCGTAGTTAATTAATTTTGTGTTTAAGCGGTGTTCACTTAAAACATATTTATGCTAGTTTAACCAAATAGTTGTATTTACTCTAGTGAAAACCAGCTGAAACCCACTAAACTAGATTCGCCCTGGTGTTGTCTGGTAAATAGATATTTTTGTTGACATTTTTGCGAATGTCTGAGCAACCGGAGTGAATGTTTGAGGTAAAATGAACTATTCTTGCGAATTTGTGACAAATCGATCATTTACTCCGATTTCCTCCATTTGGTGATTTGGTGCTTTATGAGGGAAATTAATAAATACAAAAAAAATATCTCATTTATACAAGAATGCTAAAAATTTAAAAAGCTAAATTTTTCAATAAAATGTAACATGTAATTTAACAAAACAAAACAAACTCGAGCACCGCAAAAGAGATTGGTTTTTAACAATTGGTAGGCGAGGGATTGATTACAGGAAACATTTTTTTCTACTTTCTCCAAGCCCAAAATAGTTTCTTCAATGGGAGGCTCTTCAGTCACACCGTTAACTTTTCCAAGGGAAATCTCACTGTGAGATAAAGATAACTTTCCCTCGCCTCCCTTGCAGTTCTCCGTACTCCTTCATGTGGCTGCTTTATCAGACGTTTTTATTAGAACAGAGAGAAAGGAAGAAAAAGCTCTGTCCGAGTTCCCAAGGCCACAGAAGGATGAGTCTAGAAGAGGAGGACGAGTCTCACAGTGAAACGATCGTCCCTGAGAGGAAAGACCCTGCTCGGAAGCTTATCGTCGACTGAAAAGATCAGATAGTAACTTCACACCGACGGCTGTTTTATTAACGGAAAACGTCACACGCAGAAAGAGCCGGTCTGAAGCTGTACGGAGGAGACTCGCGCAGAATCAGGATGAGTTTTCAGGCCAGAAGAGTCACACTGCCGGCCATCACACCGCTGTGCCTGCAGAAAAGGGTACGAATGCTTATTATTCAAGGGGATGTTTGGTTTCATGGGAGGTTTGTTAATTCTGCAACCAAATATAGCCTTACAGCTGCACTTTTAGCTAAACTCTTTTCTAATGAGAGGAACGAACGGATCTTAAAGGTAAAGATGTAACACTATAAGTTTCAATAATGTGAAAGTACTGCTGAAGATTGGAATCCCAATACTTGTGAAATATGAATATTTAATTTGAAATAAAGCCATTTACAATTTAAAACATTTGTGTTAAAAATGTGCATTTTATTGCAGCACAATATAAAGCACCATGTTTTAAATGAAAACTTTGCATACATTAAGGTTTGATGAATCGTGGAGATTAATTGCAGTCATGGCCGGAGTCATGCAGCTGTGCTGTAATATTTGTTACTTTTAAGGATAGCGATGCAGCTGTGGGGCTCTTCAAGGCTCAATCCGGCTTCAGCTCTGTTCATGTTCTCATCCTTGAGCCTCCGCTCTTTACTCATATCATACTCAGTATGCAAATGACTTGCAGGAAGCGGAGACTTCTTTGGAAAAGTTGCTTAAAGTTGAATTCTGTAAACCAATGGATTAGCAAACTGCTCTCTGATTGGGTAAGCCGCGTGCTGCGCAGATAGAAAGTATTAATACACAGTTGCGTATTATTGTGCAGAATTTGAACCTTTCACTTTTTCGTTTAATTAAATTGATGGATTGTTGCAATCGTCTGCAGATTTAGTCTCATTCACACTACACTCGCTCTGGTCCGCATTAATTGCCGCGTGTCATCATACGGGCCACTCATTGGTATATGTTTCCTCCACTGCTTTTTGATTGGTTAGAAAGAACACAGAAGCAAACAATGGAAGAAAAAACGATGGGACAATGGGCTTGGTTTCGACCCTTGGCATCATTTGTGTTAATCGCTTATTATAATTACAAACTACTCAAGTTTTATAGTAAAAACTTTTTAAAGGACATTTTTGGAAATGACATGTTCTTTGTTGCAAGTTTTATTTCATGCATGATTTCTTTCACTTAAATATTGCTACAACATAATGCTTAACAATAAAGTCTTTTTAAAAAAATGCTCAACATGGAACATTTATATTATGCATTTATCCAAAGCTTACATTTTGAATAATTGAACACATTTTTTTGGTCATTTCATGCTTCCCCTGGGGTTAGCGCAATGCTCTACAACAGGAAAGGAACCATTTTCAACTCTTCTTTTAGGACCCGGGTGGATGATGAATCATGGTTTATCCTTTAACTTCATGAAGAAAGCATGCAGTTATATTATATTGGTCCACTGAAGCACTTTGCTCAGAGAACAAAAAAAAACTTTTTTTGGAGGTGAAACTCTTGAAATTGGTTGAGAAAAATTCTGATTTGAGTCAAATTAACACAGTTCTAGACCTAGACAGACCCCAGATTTTGAGAGGGGTCTGATTACGTGGATCACGTCATCCCCTAAATCATTCTTCACCACTGTTGGTGGCTTCAATGCCACTACGTCAACCCAAATTCTACTCTAAACCACTCTAAACCTATCCCTAACCTTAAACCTAACGTGTTTTTTGAGTCACGTTGTCTTCCGTTTGTTTTAAGTTGCAGTTGATTCCTTGCGTTTTTCCTTGTGGCTTTGAGAGCTTCAGATCACACAAGGGCGGATCAATCAGATGCACGTTGTACTGTAACGCGGAAGAGTGAGTTGACTAAAATTCTCGAAGGGGGAGCGGATGGGTCGATCCACGCCTGCGCTTTCTACTGCATGCCGCAATCACTTGCCGATTTTGGCTCGTAAAAACCAACATATTGTTATACGTCTTTCGCTTTAGACAAAACATTCAAACACATCTCATCAATGACCCTTTAGAGCTACAACCACCAAACTTTGCAAAGATCTCCAAACTAGTTTGACTTGGTTTGCTGCTCCTTTTTAGACTGGTGCGACTGAAGGAATTCTGGGAAAATTTACATTGCCTTAACATGTGATGATTTTCATGGGGTGAAATAAATAGGAAACAGCTACTCTATTTTCTGTCCTCAACGTGAAACATAATAGAGAAATCTGGGTTTGGTTATGCTAATCAAACAAATTTGTGTTAGTATTATTACAAAACTGACAACTGCCTAGCAACCAAACTGTTTACCCTAACAACCAAATTATCTCAGCTTTGGTAAATGATAGAGACATGGGGGTTGGTTTAAATTACTCATATTTGCATGGGGAACACTGTATGATTTCCCTGACTTCTCCATAGCAAATACTTTTACTCGTAGTGTCTTTTGACAAGAAATGTAGCAGTCTAGAGAGAGACTGGCAATACCAATTCTTTCAGCAGATTTATATTTATAACAATGAAAAGGAAACAGTGTGATGCAAAATTTTGTGCTTCTTTCTCAGATGGTAACCCTCTTATTCCCGTTTTGGGGTCACGGGGGTCTGCTGGTGCTTATCTCCAGCACACATTGGGCGAGAGGCAGGGGTACACCCTGGGCAGGTCGCCAGTCCATCGCAGGGCAACATTCACTCACACATTCACACCTAAGGAGAATTTGGATTATTAAAATTAAACCTAACCATGTGTTTTTGGGATTGTGGGGGAAACCCGAGCACCCGGAGGAAAGCCAGGCAAGCACAGGGAGAACATGCAAACTCCTTCCAGGAAGGTCACCGGCGAGCCTCGAACCGACAACCTTCTAACTGGACGGCCACAGTGCCACCCAGTGAGTTTCTTCCAGTTTCTTGTGTGAACTGTATTCTTTGTTCAAAATTTAATTTGTACTGTTAAATAAAAGCACAAGTGTTGCCTTTTTTGCATTTAGTTTGTTCATCTCTATGACTTATTAAATCAAAATGAGACTCTTCCTTTGGTGATGATGTCACAACGGGAGAATGTGATTGGCTCTCCTGGGGAGCACTGACCTCCTTTTCTGCCAGAAAGTGCAAGTAGTCCCTTTGAGTCCAGCGGTGGTTTAATTGCATGCTGCTTTCAGCCTTGTGTGAATGGGTGGGTGGGGCAAATCATGTGACTGCAACTCCCCACACACACACATCCCCTCCTCCTTTGGTGTTTGCAAGTGGGACTTATCCCCAGTGGATAGCTGCTTATAGGGGATTGGACAGAGCTGTGATGACGTGTTTCAGGGGACAGTCTCTCTCTCTCTCTCTTCCTCATTACCTCACTCCAGACACATAACAAGAATCTCTCTTTCTCTCCTCGTGCATGTATTATATTCACCTAACTGTTGAGAAATGCTCTGCACTCAGTCGTACATATTCTCTCGAGCCTGTTCCAAACCTCAGCCCTGCCCAGCGCCCAGCACAGTGGTAAGTCACTCGCACTAGATTCTGTGTGGAATTGATACCAAGGCTGCGGGAAAATCTGCAGGATTCCTCCAAACTCTCTAAGAGAATCCTGCTCAACAAGCGGGGGTTTGTTGCAATTTTTTTATGTTTCTTTCGGAAGGTCTTTTTAAGCTTATCTGCATGCTTTCTAATTGGTTTACAGGAGGTTTTGAGGCTCATGAAAGGGAATGTTTATAATTATTTCTGCAGCACCAGCTGTCTGAACTTTGAGGTTGTGATCGCTGGAGTAAAATAAAGCTCTAATTGTTCTTGAAAAATGGTTTGTGGCTTGTCTTTTGTAGTTGGATGTGTTTGAGAAAGCAATCAATAATCTATAGCTTTCTCAAGTTTATTGGTTTTTATGGTGTGCAAAATATCAGATTTCACTCAACTGGTCAAAATCAACCTGATTTAATTAATTAACAGAAATTTGAACGACTAGAAAGTACTTTTTTGTGTGTTTATTTGTAACATTTATTTTTATTAAATAGACACAAATAAAAGCAGAAAAGCAATGCCTTAGAAACCTTTTTTGTAAATCAGTGTTTTACATGGATTTATAGGATGGGGCGGGGGGTTGGGAGGGGTTTGTATACAGATTATCTGGATACAGCTTATCTGAAATGTGGGTTTATTCATGCTATTCATAGTAAGATATGAAACATTTTTATCGCTGACTGGTCCCTAGCAACCAAACTTTTTAACCTAACAACCAAAATTTCGGAACTCTTATCTGTGCTTTGGTAAATGATAGAGACATGGGGGTTGGTTTATATTATGCATATAGTCATGGGAAATGTTGATTAATGTCACTGACATAGCAGACAAAATCACTATGGCAACCATTCAATACCTACATTTTCAAAGGGACTTCATGCAGGAAAAGATCCAGGAAAGAGGTAGCGCGACACAAATACTCTCTTTTTTTACGTGTTCTTTGACTTCTCAGTCGTTGTCTGAAGATTTGAGGGAATCTCAGGTCAGATCGCTGTGTAGGGGGTGTTAAGTGCCCTCCTATTTAACAGTAGGGGAAACCCTGGGGGTGATTTTTAATCATGTTAATTAAATGTTCGTTTGTTGTATTTCAGGTGATCAAAGTATACAGCGAGGACAACAGCAGCCGTGCAGTGGAAGTGCCCAGTGACACCATCGCTCGGGATATCTGCCAGCTCTTCATCCTGAAGAACCAGTGCAGAGATGATCACAGCTGGACACTCTTCGAGCAGATCCCACATCTCAGCATCGGTGAGCTTACATTTTCTACTCTGTAAAAGATTTATGTAAAACTGCTGAAGAGCACTGAATGTTTATTGTGTGACGTATTGATGACTGACTTGTCTTGAGTTGAGGCAGTTCACAGAACTTTCCTGAATCATTTATTCTGAGGAACATCCGTCTCCTGATCCTGAAGCATTAATTAAACAGGTCCTTCAGCTTCTGTTACGTTCAATTCATCAGTGTCCATCCGCTCTACTTCTCTCGGGGTGTTAAAGACTGCTCTTGCATTATTGATCGCGTCTGAAACCTTTTGCCTCAGAAGCAAGAGATCCACGCAGATTGACCTCGATTTCTGGATTGGCTCAAAGCAGCTTTTACAGTCTGACAAACAGAGCCAGCAAAATCACATCTGATTTATTTACGATTTGTCTGTGAAACTTTCTACGCCGTCCACATAATCTTTCCCACTCTGTTTGTATCCACTCCCCCCCCCCGGGGGCTGAATGATGCACAGTTTGAGCTTCAGGGGCGGTCCAGACAAATCATAGTACAGCAATCCTTTGCACACTTGTATTGAGTAATTAATTCATACACTGTAAAAAAATAAACCATAAATTTTACTGTAAAATACCGGCAGCTGTGGTTGGCAGAACTTTACCGTAAAATAAACGGTTGGACTGTACGGTAATTGGTTTAACGGTATTGCATCCACTGTACTGTAAATTTGACACATTTCTTTTATTTTAACAAATATTTCGCTTTAAAAACTGTTTATACTCGTCAAATTTCAGGTTTTAAATCATTCTATTTACAGTTACATAACCGTCTTTAAAGGTGTATATTGTAATAGTTCCGGTTCATTATTATATTTTTTATAGTTATTAACCGCCTAGTTTTAAGGTTTATGTAGTAATAATTACAGTTAATTACCATATTTTTTACAGCTCTAAGCAGTGTATAATTTATTGGTTTGTTGAAATAATATGCTTAAAACCTTTCAGACAGATTATTATATCACATTATTTTCACAAAACACTATTCTCCAATATTTTTAGACCAACTATAAGATTCCAATATGAACAGATTACAAAACACATGATAATATCATTTTGTTATCTCGTGGGTTTTCATAACTCTTTAAGTCAATATTTTACATTATATTTTCAAATAAGAGTCAAATAAGATCTGCACTGTTTTCTGACAATCTCATGTATGTATGTGCAGTGTATGTGCCTCAATTCTTCAAAACATGAACAACATTGTTGCTTTTAGCTGACTATCCTCGACTGCTTTTATTGTAATGAGAATATATTTGTTGCACACTCTGTAGATAATATTTATGATATGATTAGGACATAGTTAGACAGGGAAGTAGATCTCTACTAACTGGAAAAAAATTCAACAGTTTTTCAACTGAAACTGATTATCCTTGAAAAGCTTTGGAAGCAATTACTTCTAGTTAATTATCCACTACCTCATTAACATTCATTAACTCATTAATTGTTACACTGCACTAAACCAGGCCACATTCCAATGTGTTTGTAAGAGTTGAAGTAAATGTTCACATTTTCAAATAAAAACAGAGTTTGTGTTTTTGTGTTTTTTAGAGAGAACGATTGAGGACCATGAGTGCGTGATGGAGGTTCAGTCTGGATGGGGAATGGACTCGCACTGCTGCCTGTACTTTAGGAAAAACTATGCCAAATATGAGTTTTTCAAGAAACCTCTTGTAAGTGTGATTGATTTGCTGCGCTTCGGTCGATCATCCGGTGTTAAGATTTCAAGGTTTTTAAAGATTGACTACACTGAAACACAACAGGGCATTTAAGTGCTCTGGTTAAGAATTAAAGATAAGGCCTGAATAATCAAACACGGATCACTGAGTGCTCTGTGAACTCAAAGTTCTTCCGTGAACCTGTTGAATTCACACCTTCCATTTCCAGCAGAAAGCTTTAGCTTCTAAATTCAGTTAACTGTTATGTTTTATTTTACAATTTAAGTTTATTTATCTGAGCATAATTAGGAGCCAAGTGGCAAAGCACCATTGGTTTTCTTATCATTTGCCATTGAAGTCAAAAAGGACCACTGGTGAGAAAGTTATGAAATGTGGTACAATCATACGATTTTCTCTTCTGAGTAACCTGACCCAATTCTCAAACCCTCTAGCGCCACCACTAGTTCAAACTTGCACTTATGTTAACTGCGTTTGAGCCGCATGGTTCAGGATCAAAACGTTTTGCTAATTAGCCACCATTTTGATTTGCCTTAAAACATACTTTTGCTAAATTTTAAGTTTCAGACCACCCTTTCACCAGGCCGAACCTTTTAGAATTCATTTTGATTCATTGAAACGTTTCAGAATAGCATACAGTTAGCACGTATCGTTCGCCAAAATGGTGGTAAAGCCATAGCTTTTTGTAATAGCTTGCAATTTCTAAGGATATCGAGCCAAAACTTGGTGCATGTCATAATAACCATGATCTGAGGTTGCCTGCAGGTTTATAGCACAGCGCTCCCTAGTGGCCAGGAGATCTGATAATAGCTCATAACTGCTTGTCAGAAAATTTGGTGTGAGTTATCAGTACCTCATGATGACAACAAAACATATGTCCAACCGTATGACTGTTGAATTTAAGTATTTTAATAAAGTCTTTGCACAACAGATCAGTCAACATTTCTGAATAGTGCACTTTTAATCCATTTGCCAGACACTTTCATCCAAAGTAACTTGCATTTCAAGGAATGCTGACAATTATTCAGCTCCTGGTTTAATAAAAGTGTTGTTGCTACCCCACTTACAGTTTTGTTTTAGTTTTGATCTCTTGAATTTTTTGCACAAATTTTATGGGGCTGGTTTGCAGACTTTTCGTTTCAAACCGTTTTCAACCTTTTGGAGGAGATGGTATGTGTGTTCATTACCTTGCGTTTCATTGCAGGATTTTTTCCCTGAGCATATGGTTACTATATCAAGTGAAACCAATGGAATCATGAACCATTCGCAACTCGTACAGGTCGTCATCTTCTACTTCATCTTTTATTATTATTGTCTATGGAATCTTCCTGTTTGAATTACTATTACTTTTTGCCACAAAGTATCTAATTAAATTTATGAATTATGTTCTTTAGATCTTTACTGTGTTTATATAAAAACATCTGGGCACACAGTGTCCTAAAGTGTGCACAAATGATCAGCACATAAAAAGATAAATTACATTTAACCCTTTGAACCCTCTCTGTGCACCTTGAGTGGATCCTGTGTTCTCGTCCTGCAGACATTTCTCTGCTCCAGCTCTTGCCCAGAGATTCACGGCTTCCTTCATGCCAAAGAGCACAGCAGGAAATCATGGAAGAAGTTCTACTTTGTTCTGAGGAGGTCAGGACTGTACTTCTCCAACAAGGGCACTTCGAAAGTAAGAACATTCTGGAATAAAACTAGACAAAATGAAAATTTTCTGATGGCACAGCTGCTGTTGCAAATGTTTAAAATAGTATAAATCTATCAATAATTACATTTGAAATTTAAAAAATTTCCAATAATCACAATTTCCTTCCTTTTTTTTTTGAAAGTATAGAGTAAATAACTACAGCCTTTTCACAAGGGTTAAGTATCAGCTCCACTTACTTAACAGGTCAAACAGGTTTTTATGTAAGACTCTAGCGATGCCAGGAGCCGTCTGTGTTCAGTGTACCCGCTCAACTCTATGCCTTATGAGCTCTGCCCGCACTCCTTTTCTTTCCATGCTGTTATTCGCAGCTCAGGTGAACACTGTTCTTAACCAGATGGCAACAGATCTACAGTGAACTGACTCTGCTCAGTCTGTTTTAATTCTGTTGATTCTGTGTGTGAGGAAGCCTCAGGTCGCCAAATATTTTAGATCCCCCTCAATACTACTTGTAAAGTTAATGTTGCCTGATATTGCAGCAATCCAGTCATTGATTTCTGTATTTTTATAATTGTCTGGCTGTTTTATTACATGCTGCCTTTTAAAAGCAAAGTAAAAGAAAAAATACATATTACTAAATCTGTTTCTATATCTATTATCAATAATTTTGAGCCATTTTCAGTGCAAAAAAATTAGCCTTTTTCAGTATAAGAAAAATACAAAAATAATAAATAATGTAAAATAACAATAAAATGTACTGTCCAGGGTGTACCCCCGCCTCTCGCCCAATGTGTGCCGGAGATAGGCATCGGCAGACCCCCGTGACCCCGAAAGGGAATAAGCGGGAATGAAAATGAATGAATGAGTGAACAATAAAATGTAAAAATAATGCTAAAAATCAAAAGTAATAAATAAAAAAATAATTAATGGAGAGAATTATAGGTGTTGAATAAATGTATTTAATTTTTTACGCAGGACCCGAGGCATCTGCAGTTCATTGCAGAGTTCAGCGACAGTGACGTCTACACAATCTCATCTGCCAAAAAAGTTTACGGCGCCCCAACAGACCATGGCTTCTGCGTGAAGGTAAATCTCAGCCTTCAAAAATCACAGCTTTCCTTTTGTAAACGCTCTTTGCAAAGGAGACCAGAACTGTAGATGTGTAGTCTTTATGATTTAATGATCCTCATTATGTCTAGACTTTCTGGTTTATTGGGGACTATTTAAACCTGTCATCAAGCATTATGTCTGGGTTTCAACTTCCTCGTGTTCCTGAAATGACATACATGTGGGTCTCTGCTCTTGTGTGCTGCAATTCATTCATTTATCCACTTAATGCACCTGGGTTCTGCCTGTGCTCCAGGGCACCTTTAGAGAAAGGGTACACCCTGGAGAGGATATTCAGATTATTTAGACAATTTAACTTTTTTCTTTTGGGGAAACTGGAGAACCCAAAGAGAAGCAGTGAAGGACAGACTTACTCCACCAAAGCAGGCCACCAGCTGGCTCCGAGCCGGCAACCCACTTACTGTGAGACAGCAGCGCTACCAACTGCACCACTGTGCCGCCATATCTTGCAATATAAGTGGTAAAAGAAAAAAGGTATAGAATAAAAAATAATAGATTTGCACAATGCTTTCCCGACAATTGGATCCATTGCCATACGAGACCACTGCCTGGTGACTTTTTAAAATGTATTTTATTTATTTCCATCCTTCTTTTTTGAGAGCACTTACCTTCTCAAGGAAAAAAACCCAAACTTTATTTAATCTAAGTTCGCACTGCTTACGATTTACTGACCTTTTTTACAAATTGCTTGTCATGTTTTCTCTCAATCTGCAAGTTTTCTTGCAGAAAAGCATCTGCTGCATGCCTAAATGTAAATGACATGTCTGCAGCCGAGCAAGTCGAGTTCTGCACGGGATCTGAAGCTGCTGTGTGCAGATGATGAGCAGAGCAGGATCTGTTGGGTTACAGCCATGCGCCTCTTCAAGGTGAAGATTCAACCGTTCTCTCAGTTTTTTAATGACAAACTCATGAGTTTAGATGAAATATTGAGGTGTTTGTACACAAGCAGCTGGTCCAGGAGGTGCTAACCCACCTCCCCCGACCCCATAACAACCAAAAAGTCTGATCTATTAATTAACAATGTCAACATAACACACTGACTTCATAAATGGGTTTTCTAAAATCTCAATTTGTTTTTTATTATTTTATAAATTATTTTTTGTAATGATCAGAGGGATTCACTCTTAGTACGACAGTTTTCCCAGTTCTTGTCAAGATATGCTTACAGATGGTGGGGATAAGGGCTGAGATTGGTTTGCTTGTTTGTGTTCCAGTATGGCATGCAGCTTTACCAGAACTTCATCCAGCCGTATCAGAAGCAGAAGAGTTCCCCAATGGTGAGATACGCATAATAGAAATAAAATACATCCTGTTCGACCCTCAAAAGTTGATATTCTCCGCAATCTTCCATACAATATTGAGGTCAGGAGACTTAGATGTTAGTAGTTCTGGTGGAACCTATGACAAGTTGGCGTGGCCTTGTATTTCGGATTGTGTTGGAATCTCCAGTAACGTCCCATGTGCAGCTTGCGGTGCTGGTGATCCCCATTTTACTCCAAGATCCATTTGAGAACATGTGGCAATCAACTTTCCACCAATTTTAACCAAGTTTCCTGTGCCTTTGGAGATCATGCATCTCCAAAACCTCAGTGACCCGCCTCCGTGCTTCACAGTGGGGATGGTGTTTCGTTCATCACGACTCCTCTCCAAATGTAGAGTTTATAACTGTGGCCAAAATCTTTTGGTCTCATTGCTCCAAATAACTTTGTTCCAGAAGTCTCTGAGCTGTTTGGCGTATTGCAAGCTTTCTCCTTAGTGTGCTCCTTGAAACAGTTCTACTACCTTTTCCCGTAGATCCTTCGACAGAAATCTCAGCACATCACTGGATATTATCAGGCCAAAATCTCAAAATAAACTTATGAGTCATTTGTTTCTGCTGCTATTATGATTTGAAACGAGTAAAAACAGTTGTTTGACACTAAATGGCTTCATGCAACCACTAATTACGAGTGGAAAACATGCTTTTATTATTAAAATTTCCAGAAAAATGGCCAAGAAATCAGAACATTTCTAAATATATGAGTACAACTGTAAGGTGTGAGGAGGTGTAAGGTGCAACCAAGAGTTGCAGGTTTATCTAGAGATGGCGAACCCATTTGAAAGTTAATCTACCACCACCTGCTGGTCTAGAATCACATTACAGCAGAACGATACAGATTGGTAAATAAGGTGGCGGTGTTCTGTGATTCTGATCTTTCTATGTGTTTGTTCAGAGGAGCATCTCAGAGAATTCACTTGTGGCGATGGACTTCTCAGGACAGAAAACTCGGGTGATCGAGAACCCGTCTGAGGTGCTCTCAGTGGCTGTGGAGGAGGGCCTGTCATGGAGGGTGTGTGTGTGTTTTGTGACAATTATAGTGTGCAGAGGTATAATATGTGATCTGAAGGGTGCTTTCACACCATCCTCGTTTGCTTAGATTAGTTGGTTTTGTGGTTTGATTGTGCCATTGCATAGAAACACTGCAGAAAACAAGCATCCCCCTCTCTTCTCTTCCTCCAGAGGAAAAGCTGTCACCGGCTCAGCTCTCATGGAAGTCCGTCCACCTCTCAAAGCTCCATGTCCAGCATAGGTCAGCCTGCAGACACTATAATACTCAGCGATGATGTTTTTGAAGCTGATGATGTCATTTCCTCTCCAGCGATCCACTTGGCTCAGCCCTGGTTTCACAGCAAACTGTCGCGGGACGAGGCTCACAAGCTGATCTGCCAGCAGGGCCTCATTGACGGGCACGTATATAGTTTTCAAAAGCATGTTTGAGACATTTATCACGTAAAAAAATAAAGTAATCTGCATTTACACTTCTGCAGAGTATAACACATCATTTCTTGGTTTGTTCCCATCGGCGGATGCATTGCTTATTATTGATTAGGCTCATAGTGTTCTGCTGGGATATTGTAATTGAAAGTGCCATACATTAAATTAAGTGTGTTTTGTTAAGTCTGGCACCGTGGTGTAGTGTAGACAGGTCTCTGGGCAACGTCTTTCCCATTCCTTCACTTTCTGTCTCCCTCTACTTTTTTATCCATTATGAAAATCAATAAAATACAATATATAATAAATATATTTAAAAGCATTGGTTTGTATTTTACATGAAGAAACATTTATTTATTTCTCTGCTTTCAGAATGTTTCTAGTTCGGGACAGCCAAAGTAACCCCAGAGCTTTTGTTCTTTCACTGTGCCACACGCAGAAAATCAAACACTTCCAAATAGTTCCGGTAAGTCTAAAAAAAAACTTACTATAATACAGTTCTGTACAGAAAGGCAATAATTTGTCACATAAATAAAGATAGTAAATAGTATTTGTTGTGGATTCTGGGAAGAGCTACATTCTGAAAGATACAATAATTGTAACTCGATGGCTAATATTTGCTCACAAAGCTTTTTTAAATGTGCCATTTAAAAGTTTTTCAAAGAGATTGGTTGTCAACGTCGAGTTTTTGGTTGCTATGGAGGAGTCAATGACACCATACAAAGTTCCCTGTACCATTATGAGAGATAAGAACGAACCTTCATGTCTCTGATTTTTCTTAGCTGAGCTAGGTTGCTATGGTAAACAATCTGGTTGCTATGGAGGGGTTAATGACATAATATAACATTGCCTTTGTCAATTTAAGTTACTTAAACCAACCCCCATGTCTTAATCATTTACCAAAGCTGAGATAGACTTCAGAAATTTTGGTTGCTGGGGTAAACAGTTTGGTTGTTAGGGAGCTGTCATTGATGTTTAGTTGTTCTAAAATGTATTATTATGATTAACATAAACAAACCCCCTTTCTCTATGAAGATATGTGGTTGTTTCCCATTTATTTGCAGTGGTATATATCCATCTAGACTCCATCTAGAGCCTGGGGTTCAAATACTATTGCACAGAGATTTGTATGTTCATGCACAGACTGATAACCTCCACAGCTATAATCTGTTTGATGTTTCTATGAGGTTCTCAGTTTGAGTTGTCAATGTTAAATCAATGTCAAACTTCCCAGAATTCTCAGCGATTTTCCAGAATTCCTGTAATGGTGCCAGACTGAAAAGATCTAGCCACTCAAGTCTCTGATAACAGGAATGGGGAAAGCCACATCGTCAACACAACATAAAAAGGACGAACATTTGAAGCTGCAAATTGGAGGAAAACTTAATTTAGTGTGAATTAATTTTTAACTTAGTAGTAGTTTAAATATAAAAAACTTCTCTAAACAGAAGGAATCCCGGCCCTGACTGATCTGATCTGTCTGTTACCGTCAGGTTGAGGAGAACAGTGAGCTTTTCTACACTCTGGATGAGGGACACACTCGTTTCTCAGACCTGCTGCAGCTGGTGGAGTTTTACCAGTTAAACCGCGGTATCTTACCCGGCCGACTCAAGCATCACTGCGCACGGGTCGCACTTTGAGACTTGACACAAACATGTAAAACTCTACCCTCTGGAAATACAAGACTCCAGCATCAGGACGAAGACGTAAAACCTGTGCCTTGGACAGGAAACACCCGTTCTCTCTGGGGTTTGACTGCCCTCCTTTTCTGCACACAGGAAGGTCGTCAGAGTAAAATGAACTCCGTTCAGATAGCATTTGAGACTGCGCCTCCTGGTAATTGCCGAAGGGAAAGGAATGGATACGGTGCTCATAAGTTTGATTTCTTGGCTTTTTTTCAGAAAATATGAATTTCGTGGTTGGGTGAAGCTATTTATTGTAACCTGTTTCACTGATTTTTTTTTTTTATCAGAACTTTACGCACCCCAGCTTTTACTTTTTTGTATATTTAACATCAATGGCTGCCCGAAGTCTCTTGAGGTAGTTGTCGATGAGGTTCTTTATTTTCTCTGTTGGTAAAACAGCACATTCTTCTCTGCAAAAAGCCTCTTCTCTGCTCCACAACCTTTGCAGACTTTCCAAAACTTATGAACAGAACTGTATTTTAGAAAAGCTGAAGCTGTAAAATGTAGGGCTTTATTCTACTCTACACAAAAAAGAAGGTACACTTTGAAAGGGAACTACATGTTGAAGATGTACACCTTTGGGATACATACAGTGGAACCACTGGCTTGAATTTTCCAGAGGCAGTGCATTAAGTGGCACACACGACATCTCAGTTTTTAATCAATCTGTTAATGGAGTCTCCCAAGGGGGATGTATAAGCAAACTAATATTTTAGTTCCCTTTTTGTATATAAAAAAGGTATATAAACATTAAAAAAGTATATTAACATATTAAGAACTATATGCTAATATTTTAGCATAAGTCTATGAGGATTTATATTAAAAACATTAGCATTGTTGCTAGCGTTTTTTAGTGAGAAAATCTCATTAGCTTCACAAAAACACATGTTGAAAAAAGACTGCAAACTGGTCATCCAAGTAAAACACAACATGTAGAAAAAAACGGTAGAGCTGAATAATCCTATCTCTAAACAAGGGAGAGGCTGTGGACGTCTGGGTTGATGTCGCACTTCCAAATAAGCAAAATCATTTAGATCAGGGACTTTACGTTATGCTAGTTGTATGCATAGGTTAAACAAATGATCTTAAAGAGGGAAAATGGGGGGCGCATTGTTTCAGGTTTCTGTAACTCTGTTTTGACAATTACAGACATCTACAGGGGTTTTTTTTTTGTCAAAGCGTACATTAGAGATCTACAAGGCAATGATGACTAGTCATATTCAAAGTGAATCGTAAATTGTGAAGATGTGTTTTTTTTTTTTTAGAGAAGATTCTCATAGACATTCTTCCGACGAGCTCTGAGCTGTGTGCGCTGTTTATTAGTGTCCCCCCTGCATCAAGTAACAAAGTACTGGGGTTCCACAACATATAATTATTTTAGATCTAATAGATCTACTAATTCAATAGAAATGTTATATTGAAGCCTATGACTAAATTTAAAGCTATTTTTAATAGTAAACAGAAATAAACAATCTAAGTGGAGGATTCACAACATAACAGACATGTTTTTAGTTTTAGAGAGGGAGACGTATTATGTGAACAGAGTTGTTTTTACTTTACTCTATACTTACGTTCACAGAGAATGAAGATGGTCCGATGGGAATGTATGACATATTTTATCCTGAAATGGGACACTCTCGGTCTTTATGTGTATGCATGTGTGAACAGTATGTGCGTATGTATGTGAGACCAGCGAATGAAGCTGTCAATCAAAGCTGATATTTCACAGATGAACTATCTCAAGCCGAGTGCAGTGCGCATGCTCAGATTTGTGTAAAGTGTATTCTGGGTGAGCTCACTCTAGTTTAATCTGAACTTATTCCAGTGATAAACACACAAAATCACAGCGCGTGCACTCGCATTGGAAAACTGGTAAAAAGCCAAAACCTCAGCGACTAATAAGCTCAAACTCTTCCTCATTTCCAGGGTTTATCTTTCTCATCCATCAGAAAAATTCAGGTATTTTATAAAGTTGGGATTTTCTTGTGTGAAATGCATCCATGCATGCTGGAGATCATGTCTTGCGTGGGCAAAAGTCACTTGACGGATCAGATTTTTTTTAACTCAAGCACAGTTTCAGCTAAAGAGCATTGAACACTTGAAGTAAAGCATCTGCAAGAGAAACACGATGTTGATTTTCTTTCTAGAATTAATTATTAGGTGCGTTCTGTGTTAGAAACCGGACATTTCTGAAACTTGTAGACTATTTTCTGTTTGGTGTTGGTAGAAGAAATTGTTCAGTGAACAATAAGTGACTTGTTTGTTCAGCTGTGTATTAAAAGAAATGACAACATTTTTGTTTGTGTGTTTGTTGCAGTACACTTTAAAAATTTCTATATTAAACCAAAACTGTGTTTTTTAAATGAAATTCATGAAAAGTAATTAAATAGCTAGTTAAAGTAGAATTATAACCATAAAATGTTTGCAGAAATAAATACATTTAAAAATACATTTTGAACATTGTATGTCTCAAACGGGAAATAAAAAAAGATGAATTATTGTAGTATGAAAAAGTGTTCAAATTTAAATGGTGGGTTGAATATGTAACTGTGGGTTGTGCTTTTGTTTTAGACCAGTCTTAATTCCCCCCTGTGAAAAATCATCTAACATTTTGGCTGATCCACACATTTACAGTTGGAAGACCAAAGAAAAAATTTCATAAAATTTCATATTTTTCCGATGTAAAACACTTCTGGTAAAAATTCTGATGTTATTAGTCCATATTGAATCCCTTTTGGCTTTAGTCATTTGCAGTAGTTTTCAAGCATGTCTCCTGAGAAATAATATCCCATTCTACCTGAGCAGATCTCCAGACTTGGTCTTCTGCACAAACTGTGGAATTTACTGAGACCCATTTTCTAAAATCATGTTTTGTGCAGATCATTGTCATGCTGGAACACACGTCAACCAAGTTTTCCTGTTAACATTTTTCTGCCTGGGGGTTGTTTTTTAGAATCTTTTTCATGGTTATCTCAACGCTAATGAGATTCCCAGTACCAAAGGCACTGAAACACCCCCACATGTTTAGACTCCCACCACCATGCTACATTGTAGAAACTGAATATCTCTCCATTCTTTCTCCAAAGACCAAATGGCCAAAAAGCACTAGATGTTCAATCTAACACGTTTCTTCATGCTGCCTTGGGGGCGTCTCTTCGTCAGAAATTGTTAATTTTCTCATATTTAAACTCTGTCTGTCTCTTTAAACGTCTTGATAATGCTTCTCACTGCAGTTCTTGAAACCACTTTGATAAACATGTTTTTCTCCTCCATCTTTAACAGTTCTCTTGACTCCAAACCAACCTTCTATTGTGTCATGATGACAGGGTTGAGGTTATTTTATGAGCTTTCTAAGATACTTTTACGACTTTTCTAAGACACCAACTCTCAAATTAGTGTGTTAAAAGTTTTATTTTGTTATTCGCCAAACTAGATTTAAATTAGCAAATCGTTGGAAAACTGGTTCGTCCTAAAGCTAATGAAATAATCATGAAATATTTTATTTTAATATTGTACGTTTGTACTATTGTGACGTTTGTATGATGTATGTAAAAATATCACAATAAAAAATGTGCATTTTTTTTTGTAGTAGGACTAATTCTTTTGTCCAATAACGCTTCGGATAAACAATACTCACTGATAAAAATACTGGTGTGAACTTGGTGTTGATACGTGATATCGGTGAAAAGTGAACAAACATATATTCTTTTAAAAGTGAGCAAAAAATGAATTAATCTTTCACAGCGTCAATATATCGTGGCTGCACTACCCATGACGGCCGCAGGGTGGCAGTATAAGCAAAGTAAATGACTGGATTCTTCTTCGCGGAGTTGAAACGGAAGGTGAACTCAGGTGCAGTAAATGAAATTTAAACAAATAAACAGATTTCGTCTTTTTTCCGTGAGTTAATTTTATTTTATGCAGCTATTTATCGTCGGACTGTTCTCTAAAACTAAAGGAAGGTAAGAGTGCCTTTAAAATATCATTTAATTGCTTAGAAGGATTGGTTAGTGTCAATGTGCTTTAATTTATATTATTTAGCCGTATATTCAAAGTTTTGCCAATGATATTTAATTAAGTAACGTTATTTACAATCAAAATGTTGTTTTCCCCTGTCTGTATTTCAATGAATTTAATACTTTTTAAGACATTTAAAATTTTCATTATAATTATTATATATCTCTGTAATGTACATGTAGTCTATAAAAAACCTTGTTATTAAAAGGGAATCATTCACCAAATGATGTCTGATTAAAGATCAATAAGTAGCTTAAGATCAGCGGTTCTTATTTTTTTGTGAGTTAAAAGCTATTTATTTCACCACGTCTCCATTTTATTCAATGGTAATGAGTCTCCCAGAAGTCTAAGGTCAGTCCTTTATGAAGATATTGGCGATATTTTGGACTGGTCATACTGGAATTCAAGTATCAGCGGTTGTGTTCAGAGGTTCTGGAAGGAAAATTGTAGTTTTCTGTCTCTTTAGTCTCTGTTGTGAGTTTAAACCCAGCATCCCACATCATCTTCTCCTCCTCGTACCTCCGGCGCTGCTCTCTCAGTTCTCAGAAGTGGAGGATAGAGATGCACTGATGTCTTAAACACACTGCTCGTCTAGCGAGGTCTGCTGTTAAACGCTGCGGATGAAGTTCCCTCATTGATCTGTGTTTGGCTGCGGGCTTTAGAGAGAGAGAGAGAGAGAGAGAGAGAGAGAGAGAGCATTCTTTAATGAATTCATCCCGTTAAACGCATGCAGTGCAAAGTGCCTGTGGACAGCTGAGATCTGCTGGGCGATGAGGGCCTGGTGTCTGGGGCCCTTCTCTGAGCGCCTGCTTCCTACGGACTGGTGCAGCTTAGTAATAAGATGCTGTATTTAAACGTATGTTGTTGAAAGCTTCTATATTTATTTGTATAGATTTCACATTCGTAAGATGTTCGGATGATATTTAACCCGTTATTGAAATGCTTGCACTCTCTAGCTCTTAAAGGGACTTCTGCAGCAGCCAAATATTTCAAATTTTCTGCAACCCATCTCCCATTTTTCATGACTGAGTCTTGACATTCCATACCTGAGGTGTGCCGTCTTGGCTGCAGCTATTCCATTAAAACCACTGGCAAAACTTCTACTGGTTTCTGTCAGCTGCTGGACATCTTCAGGTTTCAAAACGGTTTTCAAGAGTCTGCTCTAGAATCTTTGTCTGGGAGAGACCTTGTTGATGCAGTATAACTACCTTGTGTCTTCATCAATCCCACCTTGGTAGCAGAGTTCCTCCTACACAGCTGTTTCTATTTCAGTTCATGACTGTGCTTCAGCCTCCTACAGATCTACAAATTCCCTGACTTATCTTCAAGAAAAAAAGGTTGTTTGTTAATCATAGTAACATCTTAATTTTTATGACATCACTAATGGCTCCCTAGCAACCCAACTGTATACCCTAGCAACCAAAATCTCTGAAATACATCTCAGCTTTGATAAATGATTCAGAATGATTGGTTAGTTGTACTCATAATGATATGAGGGGGATTGTGAGAGAGATTGACATATCTCTATCTCAGCTTAGGAAAGCTGTAGAGACATGGGAGTTGGTTTATTGTACTCCTATTGACATGAGGAACATTGTCACTGAACCCTCCATAGCAACCACACTGTTTACCCTAGCAACCAATTTGATAAATCTCTATCTCAGCTTAGGAAAGCTATAGAGACATGGGAGTTGGTTAGTTGTACTCATAATGATATGAGGGGGATTGTGAGAGGGATTGACATATCTCATAGGAACATCATCATAGCATTAGGAAAGCTATAGAGACATGGGAGTTGGTTTATTGTACTCACATTGACATGAGGAACATTGTGACTGAACCCTCTATAGCAACCACACTGTTTACCCTAGCAACCAATTTGATATATCTCTATCTCAGCTTAGGAAAGCTGTAGAGACATGCGGGTTAGTTTATTGTACTCACATTGACATGAGGAACATTGTCACTGAACCCTCCATAGCAACCACACTGTTTACCCTGGCAACCAATTTGACATATCTCTATCTCAGCTTAAGAAAGCTGTAGAGACATGGGGGTTGGTTTATTTCACTCATATTGACATGAGGAACATTGTGTTATGTCACTGAAACCCCGATAGCACTCAGACTGTTTACCTTAGCACCCCTTTTGGGACATCGCTATCTCAGTCGTTCCTGCTTCTATGCTGCTCTGAGAATGATTGGTTGGACTGGGATATAGACTCTTGCAGGAGTCACAGATTTAGACAGTAAATCTTGTAACTTTGCAGTAAAAATTCTAATCCCTGCTATGTCTGCTGCTGGACATGTGGTGTGTTTAGACACTCTGGAACTGAAGGTGAGGGTGCAGGAAGTGTTCCCTCCAAAGGGGTCAAGCTGATCCCTGAGACTCGAACAGTTTCAGCTCCCATTAAAGCTGGTGCTAATGTCAGCGAAGCCCCAGAGGAACTGAACCAGTAGCACTGGAAGCATGGATTACTGGAGCAAGTGACTCTAGTCTACTGTAAACAATTCAGCAGTGATCCTTTAAACACAAGTAAACACACACAGAACACGAGGGTTCACTCTCCGTTTATAGAGAGAGTATCTGAGGAAAATTGGCTGCATCGAAATACTGAACTCAGTCGCTTTTTTCAATGTTTGTTTGAAGAAGCTGCGAGAGCTAATTACAATAGTTTTGTCTTGAATAAAGTTTGTCAGCCATTTGTACTATTAAGTGAGTGTTGAAACCATTTTTATTAGTATTGTGTAGTTGTAAACATGTTGAAATAATTATTTTTTTATTATTCTAAATTTATATCTATTCATTTATTTATGATGCTAAAATATCCCAAAGAAATAAACGGAAGAGATGCTACATCCAATCAACATTTGGTTTATTAACCACACTTAGAGTGAAGTGTTCACAACTCACAACCTTGGGGGATGTGGGTTTTTTAATACTCACACTTTTCTTAGTTTTCACACCTTTTCCATCAGTTTTCACCTCACTAGTCAAAACATTTAGAACATGCATGTTTCTAACAAAAACCACAAGCTCATTGCAGATCACATGACCAGTTTACTTGAATGCAGCCATTTTAACACTTATTTATTTCTTTTTTTTTGTAGTATTGTTTGATGAGTACATAATTTTTACCCATATACTTACTGACTTAGACAATAAAACGTAACGTTTTTATTTTTATTTTCATTTTTTTAATTTTTATGTTCGATCAAGCCTCAAAGGACAATAAAAAAAAACAAGTCCACATTTTCTGATTTTTAGAAATAATTAAGGTCTCGGATGAGGACTGCGCTTTTTCATCATAGACTGATTTAAATAGAATTTGATCTTATGTGAAAATCCTGAATGTTCTAAGAACTAGAATCGGCACTGGTGTTTTATTGGAGCTTCACACTCGGGTGAACTATACCTTAATAAAGAGGTTCTTCTGGTTCTAAATGTAAAACCCCAAGATTGTTGGCCTTAAAAGTGTTACATTTAATTAAATTTGCTGTTCCAGATCTTAAGTAATTTTTCATAGGTTAAAAATTTCCAACAAATTTCAGATCAAGATCAGGATTTCCCAGCATGCACTGCTCGAGCCGGATCATTTGTTTGTTTAACAAAGATGGCTGCCATAGCAACCAGAATTAAGGTGTTTTTGTCATTTTCAAAGGTTTAAAGTTATGAAAACAATCATTTATGTTATTTTTCATGTTTCCAATACCCATGTCTTAAAACGTAATTGAAATTACGAAGAAAATAAAATGTGCTATTGTTAGCCATATAGCAGCAACTTTCATAATGGATTCGCTAAATTTATTGCTAAATTTAGAATTCTATTATTTTTGTGATGGATTTCCTAATTTCAGAAGTGCATATAGGTCTGAAAACGTTATCTGCTAATAGCATTAACATGTTTATATGTTTAAAATGTACAAACGTTCAGAACCATTTGGTTGCTAATCTGAAGTTCTTTCCAAGTGTTAAAAACTAATGATATTTCAGAAAACAAAATGTTCACGTGTCATATTTCTTTTGTTCCTTTATCTCTGGGTTCTGTTCCTTTATCGCTTATAGGTTTTAATGTTGATTACTGACAGAGAATTTCTGACAGTCTTAAATTTGACTTTATGAAACCTGCAGAAACCCTGGTACAGAACACAACCTCGTAGCACAGGATTTAAAACACAGGCCGGTAAACTAATGTAATTTACCCAGAACAAGCCCCCTTTAAAACTGTAATCCATCTAATGTCCCTCTATCTCCGACCGAGGGAATAAACGGATGCAGTTTGCGACCCTGTTTTTATTCCTTTCTTCTTTCTGATAGATTGTAGTTGAAGCTAATTGCAGTGTTGGACGTGAGGACTCTCTCGTCTGCTTAACCCCAGGATTTGTGTCCTTTTCTCTCTTTTTTTTCAATCCAAAGGTCTCTGTGTAGAAGGACGGCGAGTACCCTGCTTTGTTAATTACGAGGATAACACATTCGCTCATCAAATAATGGATGTGCTTTGCAATTTCCAGTTTTAATAATCAATTACGGAGAACAGTTCTCCACGGAGTTGCAAAAGAGTCATTAAGTCTCAAAAGGCAACGAGAAAAAGCTATTTTTACGGCCGCCTGAGGGGAATTGGCTCAAAGCGCTTCCTATGCATTTGACAATGTAATTCCCATAGAGAAAGGGGGGAAGAAAAGCTTGTGGCATTTAGTTCTTGAAAAGAAGTGATGTGTTATGAGGTGAATCCTGCGATGTGTGAAATGCAAGGCTGCGATTGAAATTCTGAAGTCACTTGTGTTTCTGCTTTTCAATAAAGTGCATTTTAATCTATTATGAGTAATGAAAATATATTTGAATATGCAGCTGCCATTTTTGATGTTAAAACTCAAAGCACCATTTGCAGTTTTAGCTTTTCCCATGCTTGCGGCATAATATTGCAGTTTGATTCATAAGGTGATGCGAACAGTTTTTAATATTGAACACGGAGACTGTAAAAACTATGCACATCATGTCAGTTATTATAGTCAATAAAATGAATGAAATAACAAAAACATTTTTATAAACTGAATAAAAATGGAGTTTAAACAGAAAAACAATTAAACAAAACTAACATGAACTGGAATTATGGATGCTTTTCTCTTTGTTTTTATCATAGTCAGTTTATTAATAAAAAAAAATCAATCCATATTTTCCAAGAGCTGCTGGCACCCGACGTTACTTCCTTTCCATCTCTTGTTGTTTACAAATGGTCGAGCAAAATGGCTATAGTTACGAGAAGCGGTAAATACCAGTTACGGGAACTCTTCGAATACGCCAGTGGCACGGACGAAAACAAATGTATTGTGCTGGAGAAAGGCCCCGACATCTGAGGAAGAGTTCTCACATAGAAAAAAATCCCTCGAAGTGCATTTATGGTGCTTGCATAGGGATGCTAATACTGAGTATCTTGCTAAGAAAACTGCTTTAGCAGCTCTCAGCGTAGCAAGCCATTTTAACAATAAATATTCTTTCCATAGTGAATTACAAATGTCTTATGTTGCAAATGTACGTAATAGATCTCTAAATTAGTTTTAATTAAAGATATCTTTAAAGATAACTGTATATATTGACAAGCCTTTTCAACACTTGTCGTTATTAAAGTTTGATAGTCACAATTTTTACTGCAGATATCTGCAACTGTATTTTGACAATTCTCAATTCTATATTTATTCTTGATTACTTTTCAATCAAAGTCAATGGAGTTCTACATTTTTGAGATTTTTGAATTTTTGAGACCTCTCTAATTCACTTTCTTACTATTCGGATTGAAGATATCTTTAAATGTCTTTATACCTAGTCAGAATATATTTATCACTTGTCAGAATACATTGTTCCTATGTATTTAAAAAATATATATTTATATATAGTCAGGCAAAAGGTTTAAATGCTACAAAGGCGTACCATAAAAAAGCTACATATTCACATCTCTACTTGCATTTTTACTAGTAATAAATCTATTAGAGATATCTTGAGATACTGAGTTGTACAGATATATAGAGTAGTTATTTGACTAGGAATAAATGAGTGTGTTTAAATGTGATGTGCACTAGTCTCAGGAAGCTGAGCCTCTGTGTAGATCTGCATTTGTTTGGCGCTGAAAGCTGCAGACTGTTATGAGAAATGTCTAAATGACTGTTTAGAAATGGATTATTCTTGCACCTGACAAAGTATAAAAACTAAAACTAAGGAATGCATACAAAAATAGCAGGATTAGAGTCTACAGCTCAGAGCGGGACACTATTTGGATGAATAAAAGCATTGCTTTAATATGAAAAGTACACATTGAAGCTAGCACGGCTAAACTTCCATTTGAATGTCGAGGAAATCAAGAACTGACAAAATGCGCAACTTTAATGACAAGTTAGTCGCTCTGTGTGAAGCATCTGCCACTTTCTTAAAGGAAGCGTAAATATCTTTTGTTATAAGTGTCAAAATCACGTCTCTTTACTCCCGGAAAGATTTCAGACAGTGCTGCAGTTTGGACTTAAAAAAAAAAAGATTTTCTGTTTAAACTATCCTTCAGCCCGAAGCTCTGAGGAGACGGATGGCTGTTTCAAACGATAACAGAGAGGATGAAAAAAGAAACGACACAGCTGGATCAGGAGAGTGCAAGGCGAGAGAGGGGGAATATCAAGAACAAAACTAAAGAAATAATGAATAAAACAAACTGAAAGATGCATGACGGCCTCATGCCGTGCAAAACAAATAAATAGAAAACACAGAAACACAAAGCTGCCTCTTGCTGACTGTCTTTGGGTTTGATCTTTGACTCTGCTCATCTCTCCTATTACTGTGTGATCGTCACACGTAGACTGTTCTCAAAGTGATCTGTGAACGCGGTTCTTCAGTAATGAAGAACTGTGCGTCTATAACCGACACACGTTATGAAGATGGTTCCAATCAAATATAAATAACCTGTCCATTTCGAAGTGTTTATATTGACAAACAAGGCTTTATATAAAGTTAGTCAGCTGCAGAAAGCAGGAAGTGCTTTGAAACTTCCTGTTAGATGGCTGTATTGACCCCTGGACTGCAGAAAACACAGTGGACCAACACCAGCTGGTGACATTGCACTCCAAACCATAATGAACCAAGGGTTTTATGCTTATCCTCTCTTTGTCCAGACTGTAGGACCTTGCAAAAATGACTCTTCAGAGAACATAACTTTGAAGCATTTCACAGCCATCCTTAATCTTTAGCTCAGGTGAGATGTTTCTGGTGCTGTCGATTGTTCTTGACATGAGGAATGCGAAACCTATGTCTAGCGTACATTTGTGTGGGGCGCTTGTTGAAGCACTTGCTTCAGCAGTAGTCTCCTATTTGTGAATCTCCTTCATATTTTCAAATTGGTTTTGTTTCACAATCCTCTCCAGGAAGTGGCTCATAGACTTCTTTTTTTCCTCCTCTATCTTTTCGTCAATGTGCTCGGACACAGAGTTCTTTGAATGGCCGCCTCTTTTGCAATGAGCTTTTTTTGTCTTTCCTTCCTCATGGAGGTTGTCAATGGTCGTCCTTTGGCCACCTATCAAATTAGCAGCCATATGAGTGTGCAGCCTACAAAACTTGATTGAGTTGGACCTTTGCGGGTGTTTTTCGAGTTTATTTTTGAGCTGATTGGTGTCTTCAGAATGGAACCATTCACAATATTCAAATTTTCAGAGATACTGAATTTAGGATTTCCGTTAGTTGTCGGTTCAAAGTGATCCGTCTGTATGGAATAAATTAATACATTACACAAGTTTCCCTTTTTGACTGGAATTACTGAAATAAATGGCCTTTTTTTAATGATATTCTAGTTTATGATCAGCACCGGTAACTCCCAAGATCAGCAAACGATGTAAGAATTGTTTATAAATGTGTTTCGATATTTAAAAAATAGGCAGGTGCCTGAGTAGAACAGCATGACAACTTTTGAAACTCCTGATATTTGATTTGCCATCCCAAATACAAAAGTAATTTTACACACAATGGAGGATTTTTTTTCCTCTGTAAAGGAAATCTAACTCACACACAGCCCACTCACACTCCCCTGATGTCCTCCAGCCTCCTGTTTTCTTTCTCTCTCTCTCTCTCTCTCTCTCTCTCTCTCTCTCTCTCTCTCTCTCTCTCTCTCTACATTTTTGTCTCTTTCTTTTTTTCTCTCTGATTTGCATCTGGAGCAGCGGATGGAGGAAATGCTCGATTTCTCCCAAACTCACGAGCATATGCTCGACTATCTGAAGAGTCAATCCTGACGTAACCTGCAGCCATATCTCTCTCTGAGAACCGGCTTCCCTAATGTACCAGGCTGTAGTCAAAAATATTTACAGTGCCAGGAGCTATTCAACCAAATATTCCAGAAAATTCGATATTGAGTCGAGATGACCTCTCACTGGGCATCTGAAGCCTCCCTCCCTCCCTCCCTCCCTCTCCACTGTTTCTCCAGCGGCTTCGCTCACAATAAAACTCTGATGCATTTTGATGAATATCTAAGTAAGAGACGCATGAGCTCCACAGAGTTTGGACCCTTTAAAACAAGCCTCAGATGTTTCTGATTAACATCTGTGTAACCGAGGAGCTTGCAGTGGTGAGGAGCTGTGTCATAAGCTAAGCTCTATTTAGGGAGTTAAGCACAAGAATAAATAAATTCATTTTTACAAAAGATAATGTTATAACACGAACATAATTTCTAATTTTTCCATTGTGTTATAATCAAAACAGATGGCCACAGATTCCGAGAGATGTCCAGATGTCTAAAGTCTCCAGGATTTTCAGGGAAAATAGGATTAGATGTATTTAGTTGTTCAAGCTCCAGCCAAAGGCTAATTTAATTTTTATTATTGGTGATGCAAGGCGAAGAGCTAATGTAAACAAAAACTGCTTTATTTTCAAGTATTTTCAACAAGAATATGCATACTGCTCATGCCTGATAAACTATTACTTATTATTCTTGTGGTACCAACAATGGATGTGCTCGTATAATATGCAGCGTGTTTGCAGATCTTTCTAAAATGCCAAAAATGATGTACAGAATGCTTTCTTCATCACAATGTTTACAAAAATATAGATTCAGTTCTCTGTGGCACTTAAGGTCGGGTTGTTGCACATGATTTTTCCTTAAAAAAAAAAAAAAAAAAAGTAAAACGGTTGGGTTTTTGATTGTTAAATTCCGCCGTGAATATTAAAGTCTAAAAATTGTTATTTTTTTCTTTCTTTTCATTCACTTGACCAGAGGGTTTTTCCTGGTGATGGGATGGGGCGAGTGAACGCTTCAAGTAATGACCGGACTCATGCCTCTCTTTGTAAAAGAGCTTGGAGCGGATGAAGCTCTGGAATGATTGTGAAGAAGCCTCTGAGGAGAACGTATTAGTCAGGATGATCAACACTTTATTATGTTATTTTAGTGACATAAAACAAAGTTCTTGCTGTACTGCACACTTATAAAGATTTTAGGTTCTAAAAATTTGTATTTAATTTCTTGACAAAGATTTGCAGGTTTGCCTATTAGTTGCGTTTGTTTCCTTGTGAGTCTTTCGGAAACAAACCTGTTAGTTTAGTGCTTTCTAGTGATGTCTATGAGAACCTCGAGACGCAACATTATATTATATTATTAACAGTCTTTTCTAATTATTGTTTCTGAGCTCAATAGTCTGGTTTTTAAAACAGTATGTGTTGTTTCCAGCCACTTCCCAGTGATTTTTTTTTTTTTTTTGTATGAAATCGGCCAGAACCTATTCTCTATTTCATCAAATGGAATGATTTTTTTGTGACCGATCTTATTTTTACATGTGTTTTGGGAAAATGTTTAGAATTTTTTCAAAAACTCAAAAATGCTCTTATTGTTTATGTTCAAGACTAAAACAGCCTCTAAATTAAACTGCTGTAAAAATATATATTTCCCCCTTTTTTGTATAAACTAGGATTTTTTTTTTACAGTTTAATTTTCAGAATCTTAGATAATTTCAGGTAAAAAATATTACTTAATTACAATGTTGTTGTTTTTTTAACCTTTTATCACAGTCTTGGACATGTCAAAGATTAATAACGGCACCAGATTTTATTTTTTTTCCGCCATAATTTAATTATTTTGGCTGTTTTTTCCCCATTGACTTCCATAATGACAACTTTTTTTATATATTGCAACGCCATGACACCAAATAACCATGCATTCCTGATTGTTTGAGGTCATTTGTGTTGGGAAGAGGTAAAATTTGAGATTTTTGCTATTCATCACCATTTAGAACCATTAACCCCCAAAAAAGCTGACTGGTATTGGAGTAGGCAATTAAAAAATAAAGGTTAGATAAAAAAGTACTTTTGATTAGATCTAATGTAGAAAAAGAGATTTATGCAAAAACAATATAAGATTTGAGAGATTCTTACAGCAGGTTTAATGAAGGGAGTAGTAATGAACTTGAACAATGCTCAAGAGTTAAAATCATTGATCTCATTGTGGATTCGGAATTGAAACACAGTTTGGCTCCAGCTGTTGAGTTTTCTTTGCTGGTTTACTGTATAATCTCTGTCCACTAGAGAGCAGGACTGATCCAGACAGGGGAGAGCGCAGGCTCCATTGCTTTCTGTTACACACCAGCAAACATGAAACCTTTTAGGGTCAACAAGATGTATTTA
Organism: Danionella cerebrum; assembly: GCA_007224835.1. NCBI lineage: Eukaryota > Metazoa > Chordata > Actinopteri > Cypriniformes > Danionidae > Danionella > Danionella cerebrum. The sequence goes on along the minus strand of SRMA01025878.1, from coordinate 47,760 downwards.
TGGTGAAATACTGTAATAATCAAAAGAAGGGGGCGATCAAATCCACTCAGGAAGTTAAATGTAACCTTGATTTTTGTCACTTTATCTGCTTACTTTTAAAGATACGGAGTATATTTAAATAGTAAAATGCTTTACACAGAAGGAAAGAGCTTAATAACACAAATGTTCAAACCATTAATGTCTTAAATTATGTTCATATACACTGCTGTTTTCTAGAAATTCCAATACATTTAATGTCATTGAATGTGCAATACCGATAAAATTAAACACAGAAAAATCATCTAATAATTTAATAAGGATGTGATTTGATTTTCTATCACTTCTAGTGGTTAAATTGTCACTTCTGGATAGATGGATGAAGAAATACGTGTGTAGATACTTTTCTCTGCATTCCAGAAAATGGTAAACATCTCGTCTGATACAAGTTTGAGGATGTTTTTTGTAAGATGGACTGTTTCCGGTGATGATGTCTTTATCTTAACAGTTTGAGAGTTGGTTTTGCTCAGTGAACCGCTGAGATTGATGCAGATTTACAAAAGTCAAAAATACAGCCAAGAGCTCCCATCAATGTAAATGTTTAAACTTCAGCATCAAGTGATAAAGCACATAATGTTCCACATTTTCTGGTTCAAAGATCGAATAAATTAATTAAAACAGGCATAATGCCTTCTATATAAAAGAGCAATCATCTGTGCTTAGTATCTTTGAGAGCATTAATACGCTTTTTTCTTTATAATCTGGGCGTAACAGGTTACTCGTCCTCTGTCTTAACATTTACAAGTAGTTTTTTGCCCATCCTCACTTTTCACAATCCAATTAATTCCCAACAGGGAGAAAAATCCCTCCCCTGCTGAATGTCCACATTCATTTATAAACACTAATAAGCCGGAATAGAAGGTTATCTTATTAATTTATTTCCAAGTGCTTGCACTGTTGGGTATTAAGCTATTAAATCACCCCTTTCGCTATGAACCTTTAGTTATTGTATTACATCTCCACGAACAGCTCTAAATCTTGCCTTTTTGGCAATAAATATGTATATATTATGGAAATTATGTGTATTGTTTAGTTTACTTTCATAACAGCAGCTACAGTAATAATTATCTATGTATTCCTGTTAATTGGTTTAATACTATTTTTGGCCTTAAATGTTTACTTTGTAAACTATTTAAAATGTATTCTGTTTACGTTTGTTTTATGTTCAATTAATTTCCTCTTTACATTGTAGAAATGCAAAATAATAGTTCAAATATTACATTTTCGAGTGTATTTTTAGCACAACATGTGAAGGGCATTTACTTAAAACAAAATGCAGATAAAAATAATATCGATGAGGATGCAATATGAGAGGAAACCGAAAGACACACACATAAATAAATAGAGAGAGAGATTGGTGGCAAGAAAGAGAAGGGGTGGGGAGGGGTGGGGAGTGGTGCTTCTGAGTCGTTGTTTGCGACTGTGAGCGTTTCATCTAAGTTTGAAGCATGTAGACCTACTTTATGCACACAAAATATTAGCAGAAATATTTATATTGAACTTTTCCATGAGAAAGGGTGTGGTTGGGGGGGGGGTTTCTAGTCTTAAAGGGAAGGGGTGCCCTCTTTTTTAAACACTGCTGCACATTTCAACTTAAAAAGGTTTAAATTTAGCCAAAAAATACACTGTAATACATTTTATATAGCAACCATTTTTAAAAGTCTTTAATTCTGACTTATTAGTGGAAATGGCTGAACTAATAACCGTTTGCATGATTTATTACTTGGATAAAAGTGAGAGATTAAGCCCTGAAGAGCATAAAAACCTAAAAAACTGAATTATTTTAGTAGAGAAGATAATATTGTTTCAAGCATACAATAAATCAGTGTTACTTTATTTAAATTTGTCACAGAAATCACATTCAACTCGTCGTTGCTTGAGTTTAGTGACTGGAGACATGGAAATAAAAGGTAATTAAAATATTTCAAGTTAAAAGCTTTATTTAGATGTGGACATATCAAAATGTGCCAGGGCTAAACTCTAATTATAATCACCAATTTTAATGTATATGAAGTTTAATGTCTTCTACATAATTTAAGAAAGCTTCACATAAAAATGTTTTTTTTTTTTTGCCTGTTCTTTTGGCACTATAAATAAAGTGAGGGCTTCTGTTCAGAAACCCAATGAATTTTAGTTAGTTAAATAATGAAAATCTAAAAAAGAAAAAAAAAATGAAGGCATTGAGTTGTTATGCATTTATGTGTACAGTTATGATTCTGTATTTTCCTCCTTGAGTGTCCTGGAAACATGACAAGCGACAGAACAACAGCATTAATGTATTCGAGCGAAGGAGAGCCATTGTGAAGTGTGCAGTGAAGTGAAACATGAAAGCCTCCAGACAGGATGTGACACTGGCGTTCAGATACGGCAAAAAAAAGAGAAAGAAATTATAAAAAACACAACAGCTCTCTCTCCTCCAAAACGAAACCTCAAAAAAAAAGCATTTTTCCAGGTCCAAAGCTGAAGGGCCTATGAACCATTCTAACTTACATTCCACTGCAAACCTGTCTCACACCTCTTCAGCAATTCACACCAAATTTATGCTCTTCACTTGTTGATTGTTTTTGTTTTATGTAGCTTTTGTGGATAAACAGTTTGTTCATGTCTGTGTCTACATGCACCAAGCCTTTAACCGTAGCACCACAGAGGGGTGCGCAGTCTTTTGAAAACCTAAATGTCCTGTTTCCGTTAGAAAATCATTTGAACCTTTATGTGCTCTTCCCTATTCAGTGGCTTCAGAACAGATCTACATTTCCAAATCAAGCACCATGAGTCACGTGATCTCCAAATCACAAACAACCCTTCATCTGATACTACGCCGTGATTCTATAATTATTTCTAAATTGACACTGAGCTCTATGGTTTACAGAGACTTGAAGAGGTCTGTTTGGGTGGTTGATTTTATCAGTCAAGTCTGCCCAAAAGTGCCAGGGAAGTGTCCATAAATAGCCTGGAGAGGAGAGTTGGTATGAGTGATTTCTCATCAATACACCACTATACTTTTTCCTAGTAATAAAAAACCGGTGGTGTCAATAGACATAGTTCAAATTTTCATATGAGCTGCTGAGATCCCTTTACAAAAGCTCAAGTCAAGAGCTAATAGATCAACAAGCTTAAGATGCTCCCAAACTGCTCTTATAGAACTGTATCAAAATGTATTTTTGTTTTTTGATCCCAATAAAACAGAAGTGATCCATTACATTGTGAAACAAAATCGAGACAACAGTGATTATAGACGCACTGGATCAGGATGAGGGACGTGCGAGCGGCAGAGATGAGCTCAAATGCCATAAAATCATAACTTTACTGGTAGAAAACACACATACTGATAAGCAAATGTGCAAGTAAAGGATGATTCTTAAGAAAATACTCTGAAACTGCAAGTTAGAGCTTTGTGTGCTGTTTATATCAATTGTGTGACGTAGTGAAGAGAAAACCTCTTTTGTTATTTTGTTATTTTGAATGACAGTTTGCAAATAATAAATTTTTTTTATCAAACTTTTTGACAGTTATTTTAAGGGCTATATTTTTGTACACAAATAACAAACATGTGAAAGAACTTAATACACAGACTTTTTTCCAAGTGGGAAAAGTTTTAGATGCCTATTGAAATGCATCGCAAGTGATTATTATCGTTTTTTTTTTTTTGTCTTTATCACTCATCCCTAAGAGAATGGAGGGGATGAAACCCTTGAGACATTATGAGTCTAGATACAAAATGGTGCAAAAGATTGGAATATTGTGTCTTAAATCCTTTATCATCCCAAATAAACTACTCTTGAGATTAAAAGAGTCTTTTACCATGTTGGAAACTTTTGAGCTGCGAAATTCAGCACTTTTAGCATTAGCTTAGCATAGGTCATTGAATCCAATCAGACCAGTAGCGTTTCAGCATAAAATAATGGACTTTTAGAGTTACAACATGTTGTAAAACCAAAACGTCGATGTTTTGTAGATGGTTAGGATCTGTAATGCAGGATCTTTGCTGAATCAAATGGAAGTAGACTAGCTTTGCTCGATGCAAACACTTGGCTTTATCCACAGATCAACTAGTGCTCTTTAGCATGTTCTTCATGATGTGAAAAGGTGGTTTCCCTGTGAACAGGGAACAGGAGGGACTGGAAATGAACACACCGAGCCTGGTGTCAGAAATGAGCAGATCCTTTGGTTGTGTCTCTCCAACCGACATAAATCCCATTTATCCAGATCTCCAAAATCCTTCCTTAGAATCTTATGGTTGTAAAAAGTATATTTGTATTTTAAATCCATGTTGTTTCTGTAGTGAATTTGCCATTGTGTGGTGCACTAGATAGACATGCTCGGTTTCGTTGTTTCACATGAGTTTTTCAGGAAACAATCGTTTTTAAACTGGTATGTTAAAATGCAGCGTTCCTGGCGTGCCACAAATGCGCTGCTCTTGGAGACTGTTGTTTATCTCTCGCTCTCTCTTTCTCTCTTGCCTAGCTGCTTCCTCTCTTTTTCTCTCAGTCTGGCCACTGTCTTGTGGTGTGTCCTTCAGCGGTTGATTTATGGTGCGCTGCTCGGGTTTGTCACACCACAATAGGGGACGATGGGCGATGGCAGCGTTTCATTCTCACACAGTGTCCTAACCAGACTCGACACGCTCCCAGCCCTCGAGTCATTTGTCTGCTCAGATGGAAAGCAAGAGTTTAAATACAATCCTGATTTTTATTCTTGTTTCGGACATGAAAACTCTTAAGATCACATTATACAGTCAAGCTCACATAAAATCACAAAAGAGGGCGTAATCTTAAACAAGAAGTAGATTTCTGGTAGAAACATGGTAAATATTATATATAAATACATATATTTTTGGTCAATTTATAGTAAGTGATGGAAGAATTTCATTTCACTTTTTTTATGTTTTATTTTTAATGTAATGACGCCAAAAAAGACCAAATAATGCAATTTAATGGATTGCACTTGTACTATAGTTTTATTTCCTATTTTTTGTAACTCATCATGTAACTATTTTACACTGTAAAAACAACCTCTAGAAAGTACACAAAATGTGAGGTAGCAATCTGCATTAAATGTGTCGGGGCATGTTTTAACTCTGTATTTTTATCCCAGGTTGTACACTAATTTGTTAAAAAAAAACAACAACAATTTGTTCCTTTACTTCATTTAAATAAGTAAAAACAACATGCTTTCTTCAAATGTTTAGAATGTTTGTGTGAAAGGAGCATGTTTTTATATTAAATAATCAGATTTTTAAGAAAAAGTTAACATTTTAATTTAACATTAAAAAGGCAAACAAATTTCTGCATATAAAATGACAAATCTACAACAATTCTTTGATATTAAACTGTAACTATGACTACATTAAATTAAAATGTAATGAAAAAAATCACAAAAAATAAGAATGTGCAATATTCAACATAATTATTTGTTTTAAAATACATTGCAGGCCATTATATATATATATATATATATATATATATATATATATATATATATATATATATATATATATATATATAATAACTTGCGTGTCAGTTACTTTTACACATTTCAGAACTAATTGCATTTTTTTTTTTTCAAATTCCCCATTTATTTATTGGGATCACTGCGACGTGTCTGTACAGGGCACTTGCTCTCTTCCATTTGTTCTCTCTGAACTTCTCCTTTCATTCCAGTGCTCAAATGAAGGAATGCTAAAGCCAAGTATCTCCACTGGGTCCTGCTCCTGGCTCCACGGCCCTTGTTCCCAGATGAGTTAATTGAATCAGAAATCACTTCCTCCCTCTGGATGCTCCTCGGAGAAAAGCAAAACAGTTGCGTGGCTGCAGGTGTATCCATCTTAACACTTATTTCCATTAAAGATCTCAGCGAAACACCTTTCGAGGCGCTCTCCGGACATTATTCCGACTCTTTTCAGAAAGATTACACTCTGACCTTGGTAGATATCGTCTATTGATACAGCGGCTGAAAGTCCAGGGTTACTTGTGTGTGTTCTGTGAAGTCTTAGAGAAAAGATCTGAGATGTGTTGATTCAGGAGGATATGGACTCAGTAGGAATGGCCCTGACCCCGAGGCGCTCACAGCTTTTAGGCTTCCCTGAGAACGACTTGCTTCACAATAGTATGAACAGGGATCACAATAGATGCTTGGCCTATGCGCACTAATGCATGAACCGTCAGATTGTCTAGTTCTGAAAGATTTGCTTTGAAAGAGATTTGCTATTAAGACCAAAGAGCAAGTTGGTAGTGAATGGGAGCTTGCGACATTTCTTATCAATGAAGCTTTATATGTCTTTTAAGACGATGAGAAAAACCTGTTCTTGTTTTGTTCGTTTGTTGTTGATTTTCAGAGCGAAACCTCCATGTGATTAACAGTCCAATTCTGATCTCAGATGTTCCTCATTGTTTTTATTTCGAGTTCCATTTCTTTTTTATTATTCTATGAGTCATTTAACAAAAACATTATTTTTTCCTGTTGATGCACATTTCTGATTATTGAAAATTACTGTTTCAAATTATAGTCCATTCAAAACTAACCATTAATTTCTTTTAAAACTTTTAGTAAAACGGATCTTACACAGCTATATTCAACACTACCGGTGTAAGTGTTAAAAGTGTAAGTGTTTATATCAAGTGGCAAGTGTAAAAGTACCACTCTGTGAGTTAAATAAACACTACCAAGTGTAAAAATACTACTCTGTGAGTTGAATAAACATTGACAAGTATAGAAATACCACTCTGTGAGTAGAAGAAACACTGACAAGTATAGAAATACCACTCTGTGAGTAGAAGAAACACTGACAAGTATAGAAATACCACTCTGTGAGTAGAAGAAACACTACCCCAGTGTCAAAAATACCACTCTGTGAGTTGAATAAACACTTCCTCACTGTCAAAAGAATAAGCGCATTCGTAATTTTTAAATTTCACCTTCAACTGCAATAACTCAAAGCATTATTTATACAGTTATTTATTTATTTATTTAAGTTATTTATTAAGGCTATATATAAATGTATATACCCTTTCATCATGTGCAGTTTCTTGATCTAATCCCCCAAAATCTACTTTACATTTTACAGTTAATTTAATGGTATTTATTCAACACTTACTACAGACCATGAGAAAAGTGGTTGAAACTTTTTTTTTTTTTCAGAAATTTTCATTTTACCCACTTTGTTGTAAATTTGCAAAACCCTATATATGTGATGGAGATTTTGGCACTGTGTTTTGGGGACCAAACGGTTGATGTCTGCCATTATTTTGGTTTTGTTGACGGATCATCCAGTTGGTTGCACAGAGTTAAAATGACCATGAGAATACATTGATCATCAGCTCTGCTCAATCAGTGGAGCAGACTTTAGTTTAACCTCAGTACCTTTGGCTTTCAGAGAAATGGTTTGTAAAGCCATGTTTTATTCCCTGCAGCAGTCATCTATAGGAATAAATGGTCATCTTGGTTGTAATGCACCGACTCACATTTCACTCAAACACGATCTGAAAACAGTCGAATGATTCGTCATGTTACATGGCATTTTGATCACATTACACGGCTGTTTTATTGCATGGTCTACCAAGCATCACATGTTGAATGTGCTTCTCCTCATAAATTACTGTCAAACATGAACAAAAAGTGGAGTATGGAGTATAGCAAACCGTTTTAAATCCATATGAAAAACGAATGCCTTTTTTAATATCAAATATAGATTTATTAAACATAGAATAATGTTTTGTTTCTTGCATTTTTATTCATGCAAGAATCTTACAGATGTTTTTTTTTCGGTTAAAGATTAAAACTGTAATGTTACATGAATTACTGCAGACTGGAGGCTTTTTTAGTTTAATGTATTTTTTTGCTTCCGGTGTCGGTTTCATTCAACACTGTTGTCAGGGTTTCAGTGTCTCCAGAAGAGACACAAGACACGGTCAGCCATCAAGATCACTCCTAAGAACCCCCCCCCCCCCTGTTTCAGACAACCAATCAGAACACTGTCTTAATCTTTTTCCTCCACAGTTTTCAGGTATATGGTTCATGCACCCTGACTCTCCATGATTGCTCATAGCCTTCTTGGATCAACACTGTCTCTCTTCTGGGCTAAACTTGACACTGCTTTAGCCAGTTCTATATCTTGCGTTCTAGCTCCCTCCTCCTTCCAGAAACTGCAAATATCTAAATGAACTTTAGTGAACTGATGACTATTTCTAAATGTATTGAAGGACTGAAAAAATCTGAAAGTATTGTGTGGTAAACTACCAATTTAATAAGCCCTCAGCCTAACTATTCTTCCAGACGTTTGTAGGGTATAAACTAATGACCCTAATCTTTTTTTAGAGAAGCTTTCCTGAGGATTCAAACAGCAGGCCATTCCCATTATACTTTCGTTCAATGCCTTCTTCATTTTCTCCCTCTTCCTTTCTTAAATATCCGACAAATTAGACCCTGAACGTTTAATCCCCAACGAATAAACTTGAATGACCAGCAATGACTCAAGAAACACAATCGAACGCTTGCCAAACCCCTGTGGAGAATCTAAAAAAGCTTATTAGGATTTAAATGAGCTTACGCTTACAAACAAATATGATGCTTCCCAATTAGTACGAAAGCAAATGCTCTTTTCCCCTTCAGAGCAAATGCTAAGATGATTTTTATTGACTCAACTTTGATCCTGGAGATTAAAGAGGAAGCAGGATGAGGGAGATTCTGGATTCCTGTGGGTCACAGCGCTCACACACCATCCGAAGAAGAGAAACCACGAATGCTTGGAGAAGTAAAATGCTACTTTATTCAGATGTCCCTAAATAAATGTCATTTTTGCCTGTTCTTCACATGGAAAGGCTAATTATTTTAAGTGAATCTTTCAACATTGTAAGTGTTTGTGAAAACAATTAGAAAAAATGTAGTCTCTTGATTGAAACCTAGTAGCTAAATGCAAATTGTGCACAGAAATGTGCACAGAAACTGCATATTGGAGGTTTAAATGTCCATCTTTTGTCTCTTTGAATGTCTGTTATATGTATTTATTGTAGATGTCAGTGTCATGTTGTTTAACAGCATTGTTTTTGTATAAGTTACTAGGCAAATTTCTAAGAATAAAATACATTTTCAGAAAATTTGCCACGTCACAAATGTAGAAGTGACCACATCAGACACTCCATGAGCCTCCCTTTTGATCATACTGACCTGGAATCAGTTTTTTTTTTATTATAAAATGGGAACACTGAACAAATGTTTGCAGCTATTGTGCATGCATTCTAGCCCTTAACCTGTAATCCTAGGAGAAACACTGTGCTGGGTTCAGTTTTTAGCTGTAGACTTGGTCAAAATTTTTTGTCAACATTTTGATAATATCTCAAATTGTAGACAAGATATCAGCACCAAAAACTACACAACTCTTCTCATTTGCATGTTGTCTCTCTATGGGAATAAACCTTAGAGACCAAAATGCCAAACCTGAAGTAGATTGCAGAATATTTGTATAGTTCCAAATTGTTTTAATTTCGAAGCTGTTCAACATCATTTAATGTTAGTAATGCTTGCTGTATAGTTTTACAAAGCCAACTGTTTGCTTTTAAATGAACTATTAGAATTCAATAAAGTATTAATTTTGGTTACCTTTGTCATTAAAAGTTAATTTAGAGATAAATTGGAGAAGAAAAATGTATTTCTTTCTCTCATAGCTGCTACAAGTAAAACAGCCCTATCCAGAGCGAAATATGTGAAGTTAATACAAATGCAATTGAAAACAAAAAGTGGTACAAATTATTTGTTTATTAAATTATAAAAATGACTAAAACATCGATTTAAAATTGCCACTTTGTACATGAAGTTTACATGCAAAGTGCACTTTCAATCGCATGAATTATAGGATCCAAATAATAAAATTTTCAGTACAAGAATTGATGCTGGTTGGTCATGTGACCTGTGTCATATTACTCATATTTATCTTAACTTTTTTTAACATTTAATAAAAACAATCTGATTCAAATACCTACTTAGGAAATTGTCAATATTTCTATCCTGATCTTCAAGAATGGCCCCTGCTTTCCCAAGCGAATCCTAAACAAGCAGAACGTATCTGCAGAAAGTCTTCACCCGCTGTGCATCTCAAACACAATATTAAACACACCTCACCTCCCTCACTCACCCCATCAAAACAACTCTCTTCCCTCGCACCACTTTATCACCCCAGAGCAGACTAAAGAGAGCGAAAAGCTCCATGCCTCATACTGAGCGAGTTCTGTTCCCCAGTTATGAGGGAGATGACACACGACATACACGGCGTGATGAGAAAGCTGTGGGGAGGCTTCCAGGAGATTGATTCTCTGGCTCCTCATTCGCTTCTCGTTAGTCTTTTATTGAGTGGAGGGGACAAGTCTGGCCGGGTCCATCCCCAGGGTATCACTGAGCACTTCTGCAAGACAACACAGAAACTGGAGGCATGGGGAGAAGTTAAGAGAATAATGTGCTCAAAACTAAACTTGATTTCTGTAATGCTAGGCACACCTTAACTTTTATTCATCCTCTGAACTTTCCTCGGGATGTCTTTTTGGTAGAAACATCACGCCGGTGACCTTCCGGTTGGTATTGGTACATCAGAACAATGACACATTGACACCAGTGAAGTAGAGTGCAAAGTGCAAAAAACTATATATGAGGTTCATATTTAGTTGTCAAAACTCTCAAGCGTTTGACCTCTCTAATCGAGTTGCTTGATTCGCTTCACATAATGCTGAACTTTCTGCCGGAGCCAGAGCCGGCATCACAGGGTTCTCAACTTAATTAGAGTGGAACACACTGGAAAGGTTTTTATGGTATGATGAGTATTTTCTGAAGAGTTGCCTTCATCATTAAACCGCTTTGATTTTTGAGGCTTTAAGCAACATTTACTTATAAACTTATACATTCTAAAAACAGGTTTGGTGCAACAAGCAGGAAAAACCTGTAATTGTTTGTGGGACATAATTAAAGTGAGTAAAAATCTTTAATAGAGGAGAGAAAAGGGAGGAACAAAGTAAACTTTAGCTGGAGCCAAAGGGTCATGTGTGAGAACGATGAGCGACGTGTGGAAAGCGATGGTGAGATATCTAAATCTGAGCAAGAAGTCGGCTGTCCGATCACATTTAAGAGTCTGAGAGAGACGGAGAGAAAAAGAGAGCGGAGGAGCGAGTGACTTTAAAATTAATGAAGGAGGAACTCTGACTTTTAGTCAATGTAAAATTTTCATTAATGTTATTATTCCGGTGTCTGTGTGGAGTTGAATTTATATCACTTCAAGCCTCGCGCTCAGAATTTTTATGCTCACCAGTGGAGTCAAGAGGCGATGGAGAAAACTTCTCTTTAGAACTTCACAATGAAGTTAACATTCTGATGGAAACTCAGAACTGAAGTGTTTAGAGCCGCAGACAGGATTGTTCCACTGTTGCACAACAGCTGTGTCAGACGCCAAAGTGTGTAAGACAACACACAGATGGTGTAGCCGTGTAAACAAACACTAAACGCTCGCCAAATTCTCAAAGCAGTTACACACAAGCAGACAAGTGAACAAAGCCTAAAGTCAGGTTCCATATTCCAGAATATTCTAAATGTGCAAAATATATAAAGCAATACGAACAAACATTTGGGAATATCTTTAAAATGCACGTCTTTCGTATTGTCTTCACACGGTTGGACACAAAACATTGGTGTTTGAAACAGACATGGTAGGGAAAAAAAGATCCAAAAGGAATTCAAAAGGAAAGATCCAATTCCTTTGCATCCAAAAGGAAAATAACTGGATCTCCAAACCAGAAGCAAACACTCATAGCCTTTGCATGCTTCCTATTTAAAGGTATCGATATCAGATTTTCTGTCATATTGTCAAAATAAAAACTGGTCATGGAAATACGGCAAAAAGTCAATGATTGCGCATCAACATGGTACTAACTCCTAAAAACACATTTGGCTGGCTTTTTGCACCCGGCTGAAATGGCTGAAATGGAAAAGAGTCTGATGTTAGAGTTTACTTCAGGAGCAGAGTGCGTGATTCTGCTGATGGCTCATGCTCCAGCACCAGCTCAGCACTATTGTATTGTTTTTGAATCAATGATTGAGTTTAGTGCTGACACTGGGAGGAATCCTGCATTAAGAGTCACTCCAGACGTTCAGATGGGATCAGAGAGTCACTGGAACCCTTCAGCAGAGAAACACACTGACACTTGAGTTGCTGCACATGCACCGACATTGTAAAGCGCGAGGGGGGGGGGGGCTGATTAAGTATGGCTGGTTAATTGGAAAATAAAAGAAATCTCTCTAAGCCGAGAAGTGCTATGGTGCTTTGTTCACTGTCCCTTTCACACTCAAATATGACTCCGTGTCTCTGTCTGTTGAGTGTCTTTTTAAAGCCCAAAGATTGTCTGTGATTGGACGAACAGTGATAAGCTCCACCCAGTAGAGAATGCAAACAGATTGAGTTTAAATTCCTATACAGGAAAATGATCGTAGGAATGTTTTTAAAAATGTGTGTAGAATGGGAGAGATGGCTGCAAAAATGCCCACTCACACAGTCTACCAGAGGGCAGTGTGAGAGCAGGGGGTGGAGGTCTTAGCGAACAAGCACATATAGGGAGAGGGGGGTGGTTAGGGTTAGGGTCTCTGACCTGCTATGGATATGATAAGGAGTGAGAGTGTCTCGTTATCTTGTTCTCACTGGAGAGTTGTTTTGTCTCTAACAGCAGCCTAGCAACATTTTTAATATGTAGGATATGAAATGAAATAATTGATCAGTAAGATATTTCACAACTCTTTTACACAAATGATTTTAAGTACTAACATTCTTGAATGAATGCTAGTTTCCCTAAAACATTAAACATAAAAAAATTGTATTCATACTGACTTGATTAAAGGACATAAAGTTGTTTAAATGCACAATTTGCCTAAGAGCATTTGAGACTAGATACAAGTTCAAATATTGTAATGCAGTTTTACTTTCTAAACAGTTTGTTCTAAGAGTGTTTTCTGCAGTGCATTGAAGAATTTATAAAACTGCATATGTTTTATACGTTTGTAGATATATGCGACATTTAAACTGCGATGATGAATTCAAGAAGCGTTCAAGGTGATTTCAGTTACTTTTGAGAATTACGAATGAAGTGCATTTTCCACATTATACTCGTAAAAACTTTCATCACAGTTTCTTCACCCATATAATCCAGAAAGAACTGCTTGAGTTGTTAACTTTTAAAACATTCCACACAGAGCATTGAAAAAATAGAGCTTTACAAACGTGAACTTCATTTCAATCTTTTTCGATTCATTAATTAATTTGAAAGATCTCGTCAGGTCGTACATGTATGTGAGATATTTGCTGGATTCATCTTCCTGAATGGCTGACATTATTGCATGTTCTGATGAAACTGCACTTTAAATGCTCTTAAAGTAGTATTTTTGCTTTTATTTTTCCGCACCATTAGCAACCGTTCATGTGTTAACATACCTTTCCTCTTCTGTTCATTTCAATTTGATTTCACGTCTTCTTCATTGACTGGTTAGTGAATTTAGCGGCTATTCTCACATCAATTCCTCTTAATGCTTTTGAATAACTTTCCCGTCCTCCAGTCCTTGACAACATCATTCCTTCAAGGATCCCCATTGGCACGCGTGCGGGAACAGACCTTGGGTTTCTGAACAGCTCTCTCTGGTTGTGTGTTGTATTAATTAAAAAGAGAAGCGCTTCTGATTTTGGTAGTGAAAATATTGCTATTGAAATGCTTTTTAATTAAACGTTCATTTGTGAGCGTGCAGTGCAGACCACAGAAGGACAATCGTGAGCCATTCGTCTGAAATGTGCTTAAATGTGCTTCATTTTGGTCAATTAAAAACTTCTGCAATGGCCATAAAATACATCCATCCTTGAGAGAGAGGAAAAAGCAAAAAGCGACCAGTCGCTCTGTTTGAAATGTTAACGATGCAATGTCCATTTCAAGATGAATTATAATGTAAATTACAAATGAAAACTAACTTTGTATTTCTTTTTTAGTCCTTGTTAATGCCCCGTTTCTTCTTACTGTACAGTAATATTATAGTAAACGATGTGCTTAGAAGCCTTGAAAAAGTAAAAATGTTGGCGCAGTCAAAAATGTTTTATGAAATAATAAAATAATGATAAAAAGCTGCACTTGTTGAGGAGTGCAACAAGGAATGAACTCAACTATGTGACGCTCATAACATCTTCAGAAGTGCAGTGATGTCACTATGATTCTCCACCAATCTTACCCCGCTCATCACAATACCAATATTACTCTGGACTAACACTAAAAAAAGTGTTAAGCAAGTTTTTATGATTTAGCTCAACCTCATTTATTTCTCACCACTTTTCTACTTTTCAAGCCAATTCTCTTGCTTTTAAAAAGATCCTCATCCCTTAGAAATCTCTGCGCGCACTGGTCTGTTTAAGTAGGAATGACACAACTTAGCTATTGTTTGATTTTGCTTTCAGATATAATTTGTAATTGTTAAAAGGTTATTAGCTTTATATTTTTTTGTTTTAAATGAACATTAAAAGAGTTATGACAAAATTGATAGGTAATGCAAACTAGATTGTGATAAAATGCATGACAGTCTGAGTCATGTAGTGTGATCTTCTCCGAGGGTCTTATGTTGAAATTCAGAGGTTCAGAGTCAGGAGTTTGCAGTGCATTGTGTTTATTGTGAGCCACACGTGAAAACAAACAAAAATGATAAACAATAACTACACACAAACATTGCCTTTTGCTGATACCAACATCCCCCTGTTCCTTGAAAAGTGGACTAATCCTAAGGAACCAATCAGATTACCCCACATCTACAAATCTTATCAAACACTTGCACATTTAAAACACATACAAAATCTAAAATAGCACATACACAATTCACGTCTACAAAACAAACATAAAATACAAAATTCTATTTATACCAGCACAATGATTGGCTCAGGGGATGATGAGTTATACAAGGTGGAATATCTACATCATCACAGTCTGTCAGTTTCATTTTACAGACCTCATTTAGTGATAAAAAGAAGGGATAAAATTTGGAAGTACAAGACCTGTGATATGGCTAGTGTTTTTCAAAGTTCTGGCACAAAAAAGCAAAAAGTGCTCGGACCAGTGAATAGGAAAAGTTTGCCTGGATTTTAGACACAATTTCCACATTGTTTTGACCTTGTCTTTGATATTTTGGGGGGATTTATGAATTTTTAGTGTCAACACTTTTGATTTTGTTAAAAAACAAAAACTATTCATTGTCAAAACATTTTATTTACAGTAAAAAAAAATTACTCTTATTGTATTTTGTGTACAATTTAAATTGTAAATATATCGCCATAAAAACAGTTATATAAAGGTAATTTATTAGAGCAAATTGTAAAGTAAACAATTACAATTCCACACTTTAAACATGCATGTTCTAAATATTTTTCAGGAAAACTAAAAACAGGGTGTGCGTTTATTAAAACACCCACATCCCCATGGCTGTGACTCCCCCTGCCTTTTTGGGTTCACTATCTTTGATTAAAATGTGAAATTAGTACATTTTAAAATATATAAAATATATAACAACTGTACCAAAAATAACAGCACACCATTCCTTAAAAAGCTTCATGGTTTGAATCATTATTGACCCGTTTAGCACAAAGTGTTATTGAGTTGAAAAAGTTTGCTCTAGTGATTAAAGCACTCACCAGAGTGCTTTTCTTTTTCATTTTATCCTTTGGCCCTGTTATCGTCTGGGAGGGTTTTTATTATCTGTTCATCATTTTTGACAATAATGTATATTCTGAATAATGGATGGCACCTACATCAAGACAGCAGCATCTATCCAAGAGAATGTTTGTATTGGAAGAGTGACGAATGTATTAAAAACGAGTTCCGTAGTGTTCCAGTGTTTTTATGATTGTTTGATTGTGTATTTTGTTGAACAGTTTGGGTTTCTGTTGATTCATCAGTGAGTTAAACGTTGGGATCTGTGTGTGTCTGCATCTTTGTTTGTGTTTGTGTGTATGCTGATGAGCGTCTGTCAGTGTTGCCAGCTCTGGAACGCTCTGAAGCTCCTGACATCACTTTCATAAACACCTCTGATGGGCTCCAGAGATTCTGTCACATTACACAAACAAGAACACATTGATCGGCTTGACAGCTACACACTCCCTCAGAAGGAGGATCAGGACACTGACGGTAGATTTCTGGGGGTGCTCGGGGACAGATTTGGGTAGTTTCTTCAGCTGTGATAACAAGCTCTTAGATATTCACTGAAAAATCCAATTTATGAAGCTCATGTTCTAACAAAAGTTACAGGTCATTTTCCTTTATAAATCATTGTTTGTCTAGATAGGAAATCTCAGTTAAATATATAATTTAAGAGACAACACAGTGAAATAAAGTTCAAATGAATTATGGAAAGTGTCTTTTCATTGATTTCAATACCTTTAAGCACTAATTATTATAAACAAAATTGGTTTGGTAACCTCAATTACCCTTGACCTCCAGACACAGGTGAGGGCTGAAAGTATTTAAAGGAGGAAGGAGGCCAAGTGTTTCTCCTGTTTTCAAGGGAGCCTCAAAACAACTCAGATGAGCTGAAAACAGGGATTCTGGAACGGCACGGTTTAGGGGAAGGATATAGAAAGTTATAGATTATAGAACATTGTGCGGAATTGGAAGACCAGAAGCACAGTTCTAGTTAAAGCCACAATGGGCAGACCACGAAATTTCTAAGATGAGCAGAGGCACAGGATGATGAGGACAGTCACGGACAACCCACAGACCAGCTCCAAAGTCCTACAACATCATTTTGCTGCAGATGGCACCGCTGTCCATCATTGAACTACCAGAGCACTTTACACAAGGACATGCTCTTTGGCTGAATGATGCAGAAAAAGCCTTTTGTTTGCAGATAGTGTTGCCTCTAAATACCTTCGGCCAGAATCCAGGCTCTAATTGGAAGCTGAGGCTATAGTACAGGGGTGCCTATATTTATGCACGTGCCTAACTTTTTTAAAATAATTCTTTCCATGAATCCCTTTAACTTCATAATGGTGATAAAGTTGTAATGTGGTGCCTGGTGTTGAATTCCTGTATTTCTCCCAGTAAATTTCTTACTCTCCAGCCTCTCTTTACATCCAGCTAAGGAGAAAAACAGCGTAGCGCTAAACATTGTTCTTGTGAATGAGAGAGTTCCTTCTCTCAGACCCCAGTCTTTGAAACCCAGAGTGATTGAGCAAGTGACTACATCGTACTGTTTTCAGGGCCAAATGAGTTCCCAGTGTATTCTCTGTTGTATCTCCGATTGATCCGCTTGAAGTGTGATTCGGAAGCGCCATAGCTTCAAAATGTCAGACGTGCGGATGAACAGAGGAAAGTTTACGGAGTGGTCAGAGGGGAGGGGTATGGAGAATGAGAAGAAAGAAACTGTTCCTTGCTTTTGAAATCTGTGCTTCCCTCTGTCTGCATGCTTAGCATAACTAAACACTTTATACGTTGTCGGTTAGAGGCCATTTTAGAGCTTTAACAACCCGAGACATGAGATTAAAAGTTTCAAAGTAAATGTGTTTTTGATGAGTTTTCTGTTGGAGTAATGGAGAAATAAGGTGTTCTCTAATCTACTTTGTAGCAATACTCACAATCTAAAAATGTATTGAGTCATCAAAAAGCTCACGCATGTGACCTCTCTAATCTAGTGGCTCAAGCCGCATTACGTGACTCAATATCACAGGTCAAAGCTCAGCCCAGCTGATCTTTCAGTTGAAGTGAAAGCCGCAAACGTTGGGTCGGTCGCTATTCAATGAGTGGAATTTTTTTCACAGCATGAATCTCACCGAATGCATCCGTCATCAGCCGCCCACAAGGCTGCTTCTTACATTGAATTGAAAATATAACCGTCTAAAGGGCCTCTCAATTCTAATTTATAGTGATGAAGAAGTTTTAAGAAGTTTTCAGAAAGCTCACACTATTCACCTCTTGTTTTTATTTTAAGTTTCTGGCTGTTTCTGCGGGACTCAACATCAGTTTCTGTAATTTTGTAAAATGTCAATTTGCCTCTAGAGGGCACACTTTCAAACCAGAAACCATCCTTTAGTCCTTATCTTTCTCTATCTTGCTCCATCTATTAGTGATTGGCGCAAGTTCTATTTTCATCCATTCATCTGTCTATGCATCCATCCATCAACCCACCCATCTTACCGTTTCTCGGCCTCCATTCATCGATATCTTTCTCTATCTTGCTCCGTATATCAGTGACTGGCGCAAGTTTTATTTTCCACCCATCCGCCCATTCATCCAAGCACCCACCCACTCATCCATCTTACTTTACCTTGGCATTCTTTCATCCATATCTTTCTCTGTCTTGCTCTGTCCATCGGTGACTGGCTTTCTCTTTTCGTCCATCCACTCATCCACCCATCCATCCATCTGTTTTACTTTACCTTGCCCTCCTTTCATCCACATCCTTTCACATTTATCCATTTCTCTGTTTTCTTTGCCGTGCTCCATCAATCAGTGGCTGGGCTCTATTTCTATTTCATTCCATCCGTTCATCCATTTCGTTCTTACAGTTCATTTAGTTTTTCAAAACTTAAAAAAATTTATTTATTTCTTTAAAAAAAAATGCAGAACGTTGGTTTGAAATTTCGATTCCTCTCAATTTTTTTCGCTCTCCAAAGTGAGGCTTGGTCTCTCGTTCCACCCCTCTACCCTGTCACCTTTTATTTTTAAAAGTGTACTTCCCATGCTTTTATTATTATGATAATGTAAATGTGTAAATGACCGGACGAATAAGGCATTATTTAAGACACGACTGTCGCTAAAGTGTCTTTTCATCCCTCAGCCGGAGCCCCATTGTGCCAGCGCCGGTGAGCATGGCTCTAATGTAGGGACTGTTCTATATCTGGGGATGAAGCTGTCTGTTCGGGTGATTGACACAAGCTCACATTAAGAGCTGGTTTGGAAAATTAGTCCATGGAGACCCGCAGAAGAAGGAGAGTCGTCTCCGAGAGGAGCCGTGCCTTTTTAACCCTGCTCATTGGTATTCCGTGCCGCTCGAGCCTGGCCGCTCTCTAAATGGTGGAGGCGCGCTCCTCCTCGAACCCCTCGACACACACACGCTCAGACAGAGCCCGTGGAGGACCGTGAACAATATGCAGACCAGAATACTGAAATCAAAACGGGGCCCAATTAATAATCACATAGTTAGTTCATATTTTATACTCTGCTCACCTTCACAAAGTTGAGCCGTGCAGACATTTCTGAATCTCTCTCTCTCTCTCTTTCTCTTCATCCTTCCTTGAACTTCGCTCCGTGTTCCTCTGCTCTTCCCGCATGGCTGACCTGAAGCAGGTGGAAGGATCTGCTTTTGCAAACAATAGCCGTGAAGGAAGAGTCACTTGCCATCCATCCTCCACTCCATCAATCTGTGCATCAGCTACTGCGATTGCATCCCTCCAACCATCAACCTCTCCACCCGTTCATCCACTATTCTGTTTTTAACTTGCTCTGTCACAAAATCCACCCATTCATCCAGATCTTTAATACTGGCCTCCATCGTTTGCTCCATCAACCAATGGCTGGCTCCATTTCTATTTTGTTCAATCCATCCGTGACTCATTTTATGCCCACCCATCCATCTTCATCTCTCATCCATTCTTTTTCCTTGCCTTTCCATTTCTATTTATTTAAATCCATTCATCCATCCATTCACCCTTTTCCGTGTTATTCTATCCATCCATCCATTTTCTTTGTTATCTGTCCACTCTTTTTTCTTGTTATTCCATTAACCCATCAATTCACCCATCCCTCCATCCATCCATTCACCCACCCACCCTTTTCCCTGTCATGCCATCATTAGGTCCATCCCTCCATCCATTTTCTTATAATTTCATCCATTTATCCTTACATTTGTCTTTTTCCTGTTATTACATCCATCCTTACATCCATCCATTAATTTCCTTGTATTTCCATCCTGCCACCGGCCCATCCATCCATTTCCTCGTTATTCCATCCACCCAGCCATTCTTCCATCCACCCATCCATCCTTACATCATCCTTCCATTCTTACATCCTTCCATCCATCCAGCCATTGGCTTATTATTCTTGCCATCCCTCTATCCATTCATCCTCTCACCCACCCTTTTCCTTCGATCCATCCATCCACCTGCTTGGATTTTTTTGTGTTATTCCAGCCATCCCTCCCTCCTTACATCCATCCATTTCCTACTCATCCATCCATCTTATTTACCTGAACATCTGTGCATCCGTTCTTTTCTGTTTTCCCGTCAGGCTCCTCCCATCAATTTCTGGCTCAATTTCTCTCTGTCCATCCATTCGTCTTTGTTATTCCATCCATCCTTTAATATTTGGATGAGGGATTTTAATTGTGTCTCGATTAACAATGACTTAATTAGTTTTTGTTTAACAGCTCGCGCTCCTTCAGAGTTCATCTGTGAATAAATGTTTTATTTTCCCTGCTCTCCACACGACACCTACTCTCCTCGTTTCTTTCCCTAACATTTTGAACTTCCCTCTGCCTCTCTGCTGTTTCTGCATGGCTGAGCTGAAGCAGTCGTAATGATGCTCTCGCAGGCTCCTCTTTGTCTCCGGCTTCTTGACAAAAACACAGTTAACCGCGGTAAAGGATGGCCATGAAATAACAATATCTTCTTCATATTTACAAAAGGACTCTATTAAAGAGCCACAAGCTGTCGTTTCCAAAGCCAAATACTTTGCACGTGCTGCTCGACCTTGGATCTTCAGTTAGGTTCTTTAGCGTAAAGCCTTTGGACCAAAGCAGCACTTTTTATGACTTCATCTAATTATTAGCGGCTAAAAGCGTTATTCATATGCACATAGTTTAATTTCTTGATTGCACTGCACAACACGCCTCTCCTCATCTTTACTCGATTCCTTTTCTCTTCCATGATTTCAGTCTGCATGCACCGCGTGCCCACGGTTCGTTCGCCTGTCAAAGTCAGCGCTGAACACTTTACACATTTTGACATATTCATTTAAAGTTGCTAATCGCATGCAAATATGCAAGACTGGTTCCCTTGGGCTCTCTTTGAAATGCAAATAAAAAAGTGCAAACAAAGGTCTGGACGGACAGAGGTGCAGATCCAGTCAAATCACAGAGGTGCAATACTGCTCACATGTCATTAAGGCAGAAAGGAAGATCCCTCCTTTCTCATTAGACTATTTATTGCAATTTGTTTCTAATTTTGTGGGATGCTTTTTCTTCTCGTGGACGTTGCTGTCAGATCTTCCGGAACATCTTTATTCGGCATGTTGGGATGAATAAGAAAGCTTGAGATCGTGTGGGTATCTGCGAGCAGTGTGTACCGAAATAGAGACATCATTGCGTGCGATTGTTACTGCTCCGAGAGTATGGAGCGAGTAAATGTCATTTCATTTAGCGTGTGTACATGTGGGAGGTGGATGCAATGGTTTGGTTTTTCTATCTTTTACCTTTTTTTTAACTGACTCAGATATAAATATAGAGAGGAAACAACCATAAGCTTTTGTGGTGGAAGTGTTTATCTATTGACGGGTTTCTTCTATGATTTATTAACCATTCCATTTCAATCTAAATCATTATCCCCATTTCATCCATCTATTTGTTGTTAATTATGCTGTTAATTCCCATTTACCCAACTCATAACCTCAAACTAGCATTTTCATTTGCTTTCTCTCATCTGTCTTTTTCAATCAGTCGCTCACTTCAACAATATTCATAACAAGTCTTTAAATGTTTAAATCTTTAAATGTCCATCAATGTGTGCACTGTTAAAAATGTCCGTAAATGTAACAGCAAAACTGTATAAATTGCCACAGAAAATGACTGTAACAATAAAAATTACTGTTTTATTTCTAAAAGACATGTGTCCAGTGTGTTTTTGGAGAATTTCCATTGGATCACATGCATTTAGACAGATTAAAACATGATTACAATGTTCCCTTTCAGTCGGTCCCGGAGACGTTAGTCGGGATTAGACCGACTGAATGGGAGCGACTGCCGAACATATCAACGGGCAATTAATTTGCAGGCGTAGGTGATTGACTAGCAATCAGCCGGGTATAAAGCCGGGCGTGCCTACGCCACCAGTATG
>SRMA01025878.1:0-17500 GCA_007224835.1 Danionella cerebrum | reverse complement strand
TCTATCTATCTATCTATCTATCTATCTATCTATCTATCTATCTATCTATCTATCTATCTATCTATCTATCTATCTATCTATCTATCTATCTCAAACACTTGGGTTCACATTTTGGAAACAGTATATTACGAAACAAACACATGCTGATTGTTGATGATGAAACAAACACATTGATGATGTATTTCTCTTTTCCTCCATTATGTTCCTGTTTTCTTCTCGATCAAGTTTCAAATTTAAACATTCCTTCAGCCTTTTTGCATTTTTAAACTATGATTAATAACTGAACCAAGACCCAAGAACATTCGACCCGATTAAAACTATTTCTGATCACTTTATAACAATGTTTTTCTTAAGACTGAGACGTGCTTAAAGCAGAAAGCGCTTTAATGATCTTAAGTGTTGAAGACAGTTTTAGTGCAGAAGTAAAAATTCTGATAATAAAGAATGACGGTAAAATAAAACAATGCGAGGAGTCGAGGATAAAACCACGCTGGCAGATGAATTGAGAGAGAGCTTAAGGGTGTATGATTAGGCAAGCTCTGGCTTCTCCGGGTCCCAGGAGTGGAGGATCTGCGCTCAGAAGCCTGTGTATCCGCTAGAACAAGGAAGGTTAATGAGCAGAAGGAAAAAAAGAGCACAACTGACATTAGCTTAAAACAAAGAGCGGAAAGAATCATGTGTTTGGAGAAGACGAGCATCAAACGAGCATTAGAGATAATCAAGAAACAATCTCTTCGTTGTGTATCAGTTGTGTCAGTTTCACTGTTACCCGGCAACTGCATCCGTTTAAACGGTTTTACCAGGGAAATAAAACAAGAAGGTAGAGCTGCTGCCTCTCAGAGATGGTGTCCAGCTCCAGCTGAAACGCTTAAACAGAAAAGAACATGTATCAAAAGCTTGCGTCCGATGCCTGCAGATGTGAACGGTGTATTAATGGTGGGGGGGGGGGCTGCTTCGTGCAGCTTGTTTAAGTGGGAGCAAGAAATGATGAAGTTTGATTACCAGCATTTACTGTGATTTAGTCACATTTTTAGCAATTCTTGAAAAAGACAAACTTTTAAACATTTTAATTCTATTACTTTCCGGATGCTGTCACTGTCTTGATTCGTCTGCAAAGCTCTTTGAATCCTCAAAGTAAGCGGGAGGTTGACAAATAACACAAATCTGGATAGGATCAGGAGATAAAAAAAGTGAAATTTTTAATGAAAAATATTTAATATCGATGTAAATATCAATAGAACACAAGGAAATCAGTATTTTTTTTTACCGTTATCATAAGGTTTATAAGATTTCGATAAACTTGGATTACTTGGAAAAATAACCCACAATTTCACACGGAAATGTTCAATATCAAAGAAGTTGGGATTAAAGTGAGTTGAGGAAACTACAAACTCCATTTTCAATATATATAAAAATATAAAGTGATGCATATTTTAATATCGAACAGGACATACACAAATTTGGAAATTTCTTGAAAAAAAAGATGAATTAAGGATGAATAATTTTTGCTGAATAATTAATAATATTTACTGAATTATGTTTTAGTTTAAATGGGTGGGGGAGGGTCTTTTTATGCTCAGAACCTTTAGACCCAAATCTGAGAAAGGTACATCAACGTTCTTATTAAATTAAACCAAATGTATTTATAGATTTGCTCCAACTGCTCATTAATGCAAATTTCTAATCGACCAATCACATGACACGATCAAACCGAGCATCAGAATGGGGAAGAAAGTGGATCTAAGTGACTAAACGTGGAATGGTTGTTGGTTGCAGATGGGCTGGTCCTAGTATTTTAGAAACTGTTAATCTACTGTGATGTTCACGCACAACCTTGCAGAGAATGGTCTTTGTTTATGAGGAGAATGGCCAGACTGGTTTGAGCTGATGGAAAGGCAGAAGGAACTCAACACGTCCAACCTTGCGGTGGATGGTCTGCAGCAGCGAAAGACCACACCGGGTGCTACTCCTGCAGCCAAGAACTTGAAACTGGAGCTTTTTTGGTGAAAAAAATGTTTTGTTTTCCCCCAAACCTCTCTAATCTGTAACTAGTCTTCGGCTATTTCCTAATGAGACTAGTTTAAGTTTGCATTCAGAGCAGGTGCATCCAAAGTTCTGCAGTTTGTGAGAGGGATTCAAAGTCAAACATAAAATGACTCGCATCCCTTTCCCTCATGATTTGACATCAAAGTGCTGCATGTAAAGTGTAGCGTTTTCAGATTTAATGTCACGTCTATTTTCCAAAGATGATTGGCTGCTGGCTCAGGTGCTCTATTCTGCCATTAACTGTGATTATTCAACACGGCTCCAGTGTCAAACCACATCTAAACCACGGCTCAAGCTCATCTTCACTGGGGCAGAACTAAAATCTGGAAGTAATCAGAGCGGTGGATTGTGTGGGGGACAGAAGAAACACTTGGTTTCTAATCCCCCCTCCCCCGTACCACTCCCCCGTACCCCTCTCTCTATATGAATCTTTCTCATTCAATCCATTTACCATTTCCAAAGCAGAACTCTCTGATCATCATTGAAACACAGTCATGAACTGAAAGAGAAAAAAACGGTGTCAGAGGCTTAAAACTGGGCGATGGGGCAGCAAATTAACAGGAAAAAAGTTACAATTTTGAATTACAATATTAAAGCTTGATCCACCAGGGTAAACATTTTTATTATATGTTGTTTACAGACATGAGACTAAAAATCTCTATTTATTTTCCTTCAGATTCGTCTGTGGCTGTGCTCCCTGTGCGTTCAGTAAAGAGGAATCATCTGAAGAAACCGATGGTCAAAATGGAGTCGCTCTGCTGTTCTTAAACACTCCGGCTGTTGATCTGAGAAGCTTTCATCAGCTCACCGGGTCACATTCCTCCAGGTAATCGACTTCAGACTCCCTCTCTCTCTCTCTCAATCTCGCTGTGTGTGTGTTTAATGGTTATAAAAGGAACACAACAGACTTGAGCCGATGAGGGAATGAAGCTGTCTGAAGAAAACATGCCTCACATCAGCCTCGAAACCATCTCCTGTGTTTGAGGTTAAGATGGTTTTTACTCATTGTCAGAATATTTTAGCAGTTAAAACATTTTACTGCTGATGTGAAGTTGCAAAATGATGATAGATGGTGTTTAAATGAAATACTCAATGTCTGTGTGTACTTGTAGTGCGCTGCAGTTTAATAATCAATCATTTGAAACTGAACTAAATTGAATTGTATTTAATAAATTAATATAAAGTAAACAATCTGCAAGTGAATCTCTGCTTGTCACGTCCCTACTGGTTCACCCTCCCCCCCCCACTCTCTTTTACTCTGGGTTTCCCCTGGGATTTCCCCTTCACCCACTCACTCACTCACTTACATTTCAAAACATAAAATTGCAAATATTACAAATAAAACATCAATATTATTTCTCAAATATGTGCAAAAAATATTTTTTTAAAAGACAGGACATGAAAAGGAAGCAAATGAAAGGTACAGAGAGGGCATGGAAGGAAAGGACTGGAATGGACAGCAGACGAAAGGACAGAACAGGAAAAGGGAAGGGAAAGAAATAAAATGAAAGGACATGAGAAGGCAGGGAGGGACAACAGATCAAACGACAGGATATGAAAGGGAAGGACAGGACAGGAAAGTAAGGGTGGGAAAGGAAAGGGTAGGGATGGACAGCAGATTAAAGGACAGGACATGAAGAGAAAGGGAAGGAATGGAAAGGAAATGGAGGAAAAGGGCAATACAGGAAAGGAAAGGCCAGGTAGGGACAGCAATGCATATAAGTTGAATGAATTATCAATATTTAACATATTTGTGTTGATTAGCCGAAAGCCTTAAAACGATGTGATATATTGTTATATTTTCTAAGACACTTGTAGTTTTCTAATTAATGTTACTTACATCGTATCACAGCTGGAGTAATCTGTAAATGATATGTTGTTGAAGGTGGAAACATCTGGACGCATGACCAGAGCTCAATAGTTAACAGAAGATGAGCTCATTTTTAGCATCATGTTTCATTCTCAGCTAATTACTGTCTGCGCGAGAAAATGTATCTGGCTCAGAAGCTTGCTTTATTTTAGTTTTATTCGTCTTTTTTGGTTTGTTTGATGGTTAATTCATTGGTTAATTAAGACCATAGTTAAAATACTTTAACAAAACATCCCATTTCCATGTTCCTTTGGAGCTTCTGGAATGCAAAATCATTTTGATTTGTCTCCATTAGACAATCACAGTTCCAAAACTAGCATTTGGAAGTGCTTTATGGTTAGTAAATAACGTGTAAATGTAGTCTCGTAATCGAGAACTATCTCTTTAAGACTGCCTGTGGATGCTGCTGTTTGCTGTCAGCGAGACTATAGAGGTGAAACTCAATAAATATGTATGTGGGTTCGAATCCAGCGCTGCCGAGGTCACCGGGGCTCCTGTTCCTCTTTGCTCTCACTGACAGCTAAGTACATATGCTAACGCTATTTATAGCCTCGTCTCTACCAACAGTTCACAACAGCAGCCAAAAGAAGATGATTAAACACTAATTTATCACAAATCTTTCGATAAGGGAACCTTAATGGAAATCATGGAGCTTCTCTGCTGAGTTGACTTGGCAAGTGACTCAGAGTGGGATTAAAACCAGACGGCTAATGCCTTTATAATTAAGACTGGAGTCATATACTGTACAAATAATGGTACCTGACCGTTTCAATGAGCTGGAGAAACTGACAAACCATTACCCAAATAGGGGAACATTGGCGAGAAACTGGAATGGAGAAAGGTACCATAAGGATCTCCTTAACCACAGAGATACGTTTCCCTGGAGGAAGCATTGTAGGAACCTGTACAGACAAACGTCTCAGAGGAACTTCAGAAGGCTTGCTGGAGTTGATAAGATCCACCCTGAGTAAGTATTTGGTCGTTCCAAGGCTTTTTTGATGGACTAGCACACTAGGGTGGCTTGCAACCTATCAAGCAGGTTGATTTGGTGTGTACTGGGTTGGCCAACACTTTTGAGGGACTGGGAAAGTTGTCAATAGGGCACCATAAAGGTTGATTTGTGCAAAACTTTTAAAACTCACTTACAACTCTAAGAAGAGGCACAGGTGCTTCTTCTTCCTCTTCCACCATGATGGCAATGTTTATCTGCTTATGTAAATATATTGCTTTCTGTGTACTACATATCTGTGGGGGCTTTAGGAGTGAGAGTAACAGAACCCGTACCTAAAGCACCAACAATGTACTTTTTGAGTTTTATTGCTCAATTTGCTATTAAATGATAGAACCAGAGACAACTGGGATCGAATCAAATTGACACCACAAAATTCCAAAAAGTGCAATGTAAGTAAGAGAAACCGTTCAGAATAAACACCTAAAGGCCAGAGTTACCGAAACAGGGGCATGTGTTACATTGAGGTTGGGCTTTTGGAGATTTTTGCATTAACGACTGGATTTCCGAAGCAAACAGAAGCAATAAGACCATACCTGAGCCTGCAACATATTCATGGCCCCCGAGTTTCAGTGTAGTTCCTTTTTAACCGTTGAAGAACTATGCTGAGTCTTGATCCAAGTTTCCTTGTGAGGAAAAGATTATGGAAGTGTTGCATAAAATTCCTAAAGTTCCTATATCTAATTTCGTAGGCACTCTCTCTCTGTGTCTGTGTTCCTTCCATTCTTCCTCCTCTCAAAAAACTACTTAAGAAAGTCTCTTTGTCGTGAAAACATGCAAATAGTTTCTGCACATTAATGATTGAAGACACCATACATCCCCAGGAATTCCCTCTCAGAGGAGTTTTATGTCCTCTGGTGCATTACTTGGTTGACCTTTTACGATCCGATACCTGAAGAAGCTTTAAATGGATCTTCTTCAAATAGAAACAACAAAACATCTTCCATAATGTTTCTATTTGCCATAATGTTCATCAGAAACCAACTGTTTTTAGACATTCATTTACATCATTTCACCATTTGAAGATGCAGAAGATGCATGAACAGTTATTTCATCAGGGTGTGAAATTGAGGCCATTTTGGTCGATTCAAATTAGTTTGCAGACCCTGCTTTTAAAGATATTTGGCAATCTTGTGTTTAAAATCCGGCGGAGTATGTCTGATTCTCCAAGACCCTTAGACCAGGATGTAGGAATGACTAGCAGTTTTTGGTTTACTGATTCATTTGCATGTTTAATAAAATTTATTCTGCTCATCTATACACAGGCACAGATTCCAACAGAAATAGTTTATTGAAGGTTCAAGGTTTTAGGTTGTAGCAATGGAGGCTGTCATTTGTACACAGTGTTGTGTTCTTGAATCATAGCACCGCCATCAAGACCCTGAATCAGCCCCTTCCACAGCACCTCATTATCAGCATTCTCTCTCTTTATCCATTCATTCCTCCTCTCCATCTCCTCATCTCTGTGATGGAGAGGTTAAAGGCAGATTGACTGGTAGGATGAGAATGGACTCCATCTTCTTCCGGAGCAGTTATAGAGCTCTGAAAACAAGGTGAAACGTCTAGCGAAGATATTTATGGAGGCCAGCTTTGGGAATAGCATCAGACTGGAGTTTTGATGGTTCAAGGGAATGCTGGAGTGTTAACATATTCAAAATGGACCACAGCAAGGTCAGGTCTACGATATGTTGTCAGTCCAGTGGAGTCAGGATGAGGACAGCTTGGTTTATTTGATTCTGTCATGACGCTGTGGCTTTCCATTTACAGACCTGTTAGCACGCGATTAAAGATACGGTTTAAAGATAAAAATGAAAAATACAAATTAAAATCAATTTAAAAAGATAAGGTTTACATTGAGAGGAAAATACACTCATTGGGTTCCAATTAAAACAAATGTTTCAACATTTATTCCCTTTAAAAAAATGTGTTTTGCCTCTATATTGCGTATTTCAGTTTTTATTTACGAGACAGTGGCCGGCCAAGTCGCCCTACATGGATCCAAATGTCGGTCAGCTTCGCCTTTCAAGAGTCGACCTTTTAACAAGAGGCTACACTGGACTCACAAGATGGGATCAAATGAGGAGGCTATGTGTAGCCCCCATCACAATGGTTGGCATCAGATGACCGTTGTATTTATCGATCGTTTTGATCATCAAAGCAATGGATTGGAACCATATTTGTCTGAAAAGTATCGGTGTGTGCCGGTGTCGATTGACCCGGGTTCTTCTCAGGCTGCTCTTGCTCTCTCTCTAGGTGGCTCCACCTGGGGCCTGCGCTGTCAGAGTGGAGCCTCGATTGATGACAGTCATTCAGTGATGAAGCTGTATTCATCACGGCTGTCCAGAGTCACAGCGGCCAGATGGACTGACTGCCACCATCCATCCAGTGCCAGGGACACATCTGCTCCTCGTGGTGCTCAGAGTACTAACAAGTCACTGGCTGCCTCGGAAAGCCAGCACGTGTCAGAGAGGTGGGTGGAGGAGAGACGATTAAATCAAGAGACACATGAGATGCTCCAGAAGATTTTTAACTCTTTCTTTTATCCCCAGAGAGGATTATTAACCCTTTAAAAGAGTAGTTCGCCCAATAATGATTTGCATACCCTGACGGTGTTGAATTGAACGGACAGTACAGCTGAAGAGAAAATGACTATCCAAATAAACAAATAAAAACTTTTAAATTAAATCACATGCAAAATACGTAATACATAAATACCAGCAGCACTGTTGGTGTTTCTTCGTATCTCGAATTTTTTTCGCATCTCGAAGCAAAAAATTTCCCGCGAGACCTTTCGTATCGCAAACATTTCTAACCCGAAGCATTTGTATCTTGGGGTACCACTGTAATCGAACATGGAGCATCAACAAATCTACAATGAAAAGTATGATCAAGAGGTTTAAAAGATAGCAATAAACTGGAGAACAAGACCGGAAGAGGCACGGAGTGAAATATTTAAAATCTTTTGCACGAAAACCAGTGAGAGACGGTTCTCAAGACCCAAAACTACTGCTAAGACTGAAGGACCAAGTCTGGAACTAAT
The DNA here is from genome assembly GCA_007224835.1 of Danionella cerebrum. Lineage (NCBI taxonomy): Eukaryota > Metazoa > Chordata > Actinopteri > Cypriniformes > Danionidae > Danionella > Danionella cerebrum. The sequence goes on along the minus strand of SRMA01025878.1, from coordinate 9,535 downwards.
GTCTGACTGGTCTCGAGACTATCATCCACTATTGTCTCGGGCTGCACAGCTGTCCTGACGATTTTAATCCAAGAACAAAAACCAATCCGTAAGCGCTTTCATCAAATACAAAAATATAATACGCTATTGTTTCGTGACTTTTGGTTTTCAGAAAGGATCCTTTGGTCAAATTTAAACGACTAGAGCTTTTGATAAAAGAGATGTTTGGAGATACATTCAACCCTGATAATACCAGACAAACGGTGAAGCATGGAGGTGGGAGTATGATGCTGTGGGAATGTTTCAGTTGCTTTGGTGCTGGGAATCTCTGCAGGGTTAAAGGAAATATGAAAAAGGAAGACTATAAAAGAAGACTATATTGTCTAAAATGGTCATCACTTGGGAAACTTCCCATCACTTGGGAAAAAAAGTCACATTAATATCCATCCGTCAAGTGGCCACCCATCCACCTGTCTGTCCATCCACCCATCCATTCATCTACCGGAGCATCCACCCACCCAACCCACAATCCACACTTTATCCACCCATCCATCAATCCGCCCACCCGTCCGCCCATCCACCCATCCATCCCTCTCTTCTCCAACTCACAGCATACATTACTAATTAAGTATATCTTTGTCTGGTTTGTGTTTCTGTCATTCTTATCCTTTTTTACCTTGTGATTTTTCCTACGATAACAGAAAAATTGTAATTAATTACTTTGAGAATTTCTCATACAAAATAATACAAATCTTGCATTTTACTGCTTTAAATGGGAATCACGCAGTACATAGAACTTTCAGCATCATTAATCTTGAGCGATTTATAGTATTGTGATTTAAAAATCCTGATTTCACTTGAATAAACATTTACTATCATTAAAAATATTTGTTTTTATCTTTATTGGAAATACAAAATATGCCCATTGTTTCCTGAATGAGCCAATCTAACTGGGTTTAACAATTTTCCAATTGTATCAATATTTGACTTAACTTTGATCCTGAACCAACTAGAATTTCCTTATTTCCGATAAACCGATCTCTGTGTGTGGAGACTTCACTCAGAACAAACATATGGAAAAACACTGAGCGCGATTAGCGTATTGTGTAGTTAATTGAATATTTTATGAATCAATAAGTGACAAATCTGAATGAAAGAAATAGTTGAATGAATTTTATTTGCATCATCCATGGCTATTATTGTTTCGTCTGAAGGAGTACAGTAGCTCCATCTCCAGTGTATTTGTCTGTGCATCGAAGCATCTTCTGGTTTCCGCCTCAGGAATCACTGGTGCACAATGAGCCGTTTCTGGCACTGAGGCTTTTTTAAGGCTGACAAGGACAAGTTCGGCACTCACAGAGACAGACAGAGACTGAAAGAGAGAGGGAGAGAGTGCTGAGATTTCTTCTTTTTTTTTCTCGAGTGACAGACAGGAACCACACAAAGCAGACCACCTCTAATCTCGCTCGAGCTCGCCTTGTCTGTCTGCCTCTACTTTATCTCCATCGTAATTCATTAGTTTGTTCCTAGAGATGATTGATCTTTCGTTCAACAAGTTAAATATTTCAGATAAACTGTATTGTTGTGTTTAAAGGTTTGCATGTATTACAATTTTCTGAATGTAAGCTTCACCAAAGTTGAGGCGGGTTCTGTATTGTTTATCAAAGGATTTACACTCAGCATCCTATGATCAGGAAGATTGAATAGTGATCAACAACTCCCCTTTATATTTAACTTTTTATATTTTAACATTTATATTTGACTCTGGCAGCTAGCATCCTTTGGTGTTGTTCCCTCATGCCTATTTACAGTCGTCCGTGCATATTTTTGTAACCCATATTCATTTTTTCAAGCTCAAGAAGGCTTAAGGAAATTGATGGCAATCTCAGATTAGCTTACCATTTGCAAACAGAGCAAACAAGCTGTATGAGAGTTTGGAAAAAATGTCCTGAAATTGTACCGTGTGCCACATCACGTATAGCCATTCTTTCCTATAGCTAGTTAATTTAGCTTTTTAAAAGATGCGGTGGCCGGAACCAAGCAGCAGCCTCACACTTTCCCTCCTAATGCGGAACAGCAATTACAGGAAACTTTAATTCTTTGACTGACCACTGGTGTCCGTATTGAGCAGATTTCCATTGACTCCCATGTTAAGATGGCCAACTCTACCAGCTGAAAAAAGGCAGAGCTTTGGATTATTTGAAAGCAATGAAATGACAAATGTTTGTGTTTTCCACTCCACTTTTAATAATGACATCGTTACTGTTGCTTTTTTCACACTACTTCCAGGTTTGTTCCCACCGGTGGATCATTTTCGCGTATAAAAATAAGGATAACTGGATTCCGAAGGTCTCTTTTAACCACCCCTTACAACATTTTATTTATGTTGTGAATCTTTACAGCACTGCATGTTTCCACTTCCTGATGTGTAACAGCAATTACGGGAAACTGTAATTCCTCAACTGACCACTGGTATCAGTAGTGAGTAAATTCATAAGGACTCCCATATTCAAATTTTCCCATATTGAAAAATAACACAAAGGCAGAGCTTTGGATCATTTTGATCATCAATGTTTGCCAGCGTACCAGAGGAGCAGCGAGTGAATCTTTTTGGCTTGTGAAATACTAGACTAATAATCCATCATTGTGTTGTTATTGTATTTTTTTAAATCTACATCATACTTTTTAAAATTGACAAATGTTTCCAGATTATTCAGTTGTTCCTTGCACATATTTTAGTAAATAAATAAAGGCTACATTTATCAAGCAGAAGCAGCACAACAAGCCATTGTTTGTTTTGCTCACTGTTTCGTTTTTTTTTTTTTTCGTTTTGTCTTGCTTTTCACGAGAGAAAGGAAGGTCAAGGATTTTCTGCTTAACGATTTCAATATGCCCGCTCAGCTCATTAGAATTCATACTTTAGCTGGAGGACAAAATTAAAAGCAGCCCTTCGTACTGTACCTGTGTGCTGCATCTGCTTCCGCTGACCACTCCACTGGAGATCCGAGTCCTAAACAAACACTCACTGCCTTAAGTCAATCGCATCACATTGTGAGAAATTAGAGAGATGAACATTATGTTTGTCCCTCCCGTCCATTCTCTCTATCAGACCTCATTTCCTTTACAGTAGGCTTGAAACAAAAGAAAGTGATACGAATGCCAGCACTTCATTCCTAAAATTCAAAATGGAGCAACATTTATTTTCATTTTCTTTCAGTCCACTTCCGCTTCTTAGATCCTGCTCTGTGTCCTCCAACAAACACGAGAACCTTTTACGTCATGATTATTCAACGTTCAGCTGTTTTACCAATCTTACAAGGGATACAAGGGAACTCCATTTCCCAGCAGCCATTGTCATATCCCTATGACTTCCTGGATTCTCTCTTGTGCTGTCTCCCGCATCCTCTTTGTGAGTCAACCCTGTTGTTTCTACCCACCTTCTTGCCATTTGAGCATCAACGTTTACCACCCTAGTTGAGGACAACATTGTTGGTTTCTGCGCGGAGAGAAGAGCTCTTGAAACCCCAGTCTGCTTTGAAGTTTGTTGGGGAGAGACCTTGTTGATACAGTCTAGCTACCTCTCTCAACCTCAAGAGTTTGGCTGTTCCCATTGACTGTATGTAACATGGATGAAGTGTCAGGGACACCAAACATTTGTTACTGGCTAAGTGGGCATCGCCAGCCATCGCCATCTTCCCAGTAATCGAAAATGGGCAACAGGTTCATAGAGGCGGGACATGGGCGTAGAAATGACACAAACACAAAAAAAAACAACGACAGTAGAATCTGAAAAAAAAAAAAAAAGTTTTTTTCAGATGGAATTATCTGGAATGAATAGCACCAGAGGATAATGTGTGACTGGCTCAAAGAACTGTCAATCATCTGGCCGCCAAGAAACCACTCCCTTAAATTATGCATAACTTTAAGGCTTAATGAATCGTAAACCAACAAATTGAAAATTAAAAAAATTCAATCCCCTCAGAGTGTTCATGAAGGGCAAATCTAGACCTAAATCAACAAAACTAGTGGAGCCAGGGGTGGAAATATGAGGTTTGAGTGAATGCGAACCTGCTCACATCTGGATCCAGCCCCTAGAGGCCGATAGAGGAACTGCAGTGCAGTCACTTCTTATTAGGCTTCAAAAGGGAAAGCTGGAGGTCTCCCCAGTCTGTTTCTGTTCATGATTGGGATTCAGCGTATGCGTGACATCGATGATCAGCGGCACCTGCTGAGTGTAGCTCTGCACCATTGACACCAGCAGTGTTGATTTTACAACGCGAGCTGTGCAGAGTATTTATTTAAATAATGAAATAAAATATTGCTTTGATCTTAGTTGACGGTGGAAATCAGCATTCCGGGTGTGACCGTGTTATCTCTCATGCGCCGCTGTGCTAGTTCCCACTGACTCAGGATCAGCTGCGACAGACAGAACGATGCTCCGCTAGGCTCAGTGTGAGTTCATTAGCTTCCCAGGAAACTGAAGGAGGCTCTGGAGAGCGGGGGGGAACTCATTCACTGTCTTAAGACTCAATCCTAATCACCTCACTATAGCGTGAGTGACAGGAACGCTCCTCTGTGTGATTGAGAGCATCGATCTGCCCATCGCTCACTTGTGCTGGCGCTGTCTGCACAATCACAGCTCGCTCTTTCAGAAAGAGATCTCTTCATCGGCCTTAATCATCCAATCAATAATTGGTGTCGGAGCAGCAGCGTTCGGTTAGGCACACTTTTCATCTACATCTTGTTCCGAGCACCACAGAAGGATTGTGCTGAGTCAAGTTGACTCTGGAGTTGTAAATGCTGTAACACAATTGACATTGAGATTCTCGGGGTTCTGTGTGTGTGTGTGTGTGTGTGTGTGTGCGTGTGTGTGTCCTGCTGTGAAACGTCGGCACTATTGCTGTCACCTTCAGGAATGGCAGGGAGCCAGTGTGCTATCGAGGAGAGCTCTCGGATGTCAGTTGTTCATCATTAACGTAGACGTTTAGTGGTGTTTGCACCTCTTTACGATGCTCTACATTGTGAAAATATATCTTAAAATGGTCATAATCGCTCGGTGACTTACTAATGCTCAACAAAAACATTATTATAGTGTCTGTTCTGCTTTTTAGTCAAATACAGTATAATACAGCATTTTCTCTTGTTTTGCTCGACTGTACAGTTTACATCAGTTTGTTTAATTTTAAATAATGCTCCCCAAAAGTTGCTTCCGCTTGGCTGTTTCTGCAACCATTTTCTTCTAATTACCTTCACAACCAATCCCCATCTTCCATTTAGGATATACACTCTATTAAATAAATATTCAGTGGTATCCAAAGGTTTGGGCGTAAAGTTTCCTTTCTAAACAGTTGGTTGTCTGGATAAGAAATCTCAGCTAAAAATACCATAAAAGAGACAAACACAGTGATATTTGAGAAGTGAAATAAGGTTTATTTGATTTATGGAAGGTGGTGCGGTGGGTAACACTGTGGCTCGCCGGTGAGCTTCCTGGAAGGAGTTTGCATGTTCTCCCTGTGCTTTCATGGGTTTCCTCCGGGTTCTCCGGTTTCCCCCACATTAATAATCTAAATTCCCCTTGGGTGTGAATGTGTGAGTGAATGTTGCCCTGCGATGGACTGGCGACCTGTCCAGTGTTTACCCCCGTCTCTAGGCCAATATGCGCTGAAGATAGGCACCGGCAGACCTCCGTGACCCCCCAAAAAGGGAATAAGCGCATTGGAGAATGAATGAATGAGTTATGGAACGTATATTTTAACAAAGTTAGGCTTGTACACTGTAGCTCTTCGGAGCTGGTCTGTGGGTTGTCTGGGACTGCTCTCACCATCCTGCAAATCTGAGATTTTTCTTGGTCCGTCACTTCAGGCCTTAACTAGACCTGTGCTTCTGGCTTCTTCCAATTCCATGATGTTCCACAATCACTGTTTTCAGCTCATCTGAGAGTTGTTTTGAGACTCCCATCTTGCTTAAAGATCCAAAGAGGAGAATCACTTACAATTGGCCTCCTTTAAATACTTTCTCCTGATTGCATTCACCTATGTATGGAGGATAAAAGTCAAGAAGGTTGCCAAATTTATGCCTAACTTTGTTTAAATTCATTCTTGCACAATTTCCATAAATCATATTAGCTTTATTAGAAATTTCCCTGTGTATGATTTTTTATTTTATTTTAACAGATAGGACAGTAGAGAGAGACAGGAAGCAAGGCGGAGAGAGAATGGGGTGGGATGGGAAAGACGACAGGCTCAGGTCTCGAGCCTGCGTCGCTCTGCACAACCGCGGCGTACATGTCCTGCGCGGCATCCACTAAACCACGGGCCAGGACGTGTATGATATATTTAACTGAGATTCATTATTCAGACAACCAATGAAAATAAGGTTAGTTAAAACTAGAAATGTTTTGCGTGTGCGCGGCCTGGTGTTTAACAGAAGCTTGATCATCTTTCCAAGCTGTGATGGCCTTTACCTGCAGATGTGTGATCAGAGGCAGTGAGCGCAGAGCTTTGGGGAAAAACCATCAAACACTCTGGGATCGAGAGGCCTCCGACGGTGAGCAGAGAGTGTTTGAGTTCTCTTCGAGTCTGTGTGTGTCCAGTGCATTAGTGAAATCAGAGGATGTGATTGTGTGTGCGCCTGTAGCAAGTTGTTTTGTTACTGCTTTGCCTCAGCGCTTGCCTGCAGGCGAGAGCGCTGTGAGCAGAATGAATGAAGTAAATCCCTGCAGGCAAACATTCCGACTGATGGACAGACAGGAAGACAGGAGGAGCTGGAGGAACACACTGGTGTTTGAGCAGCTCCCACCAACTGCCGTCTTTCTCTCTTTAATTCAGGGCTGAAGGAAGATGTTGATGACCGTTTGAACTAATGATGTTTCGTTTGTGGAAGTGTTGTTTTAAACTGTCAGAACATTAAAAAGGGAAAGCAATAGTTGGACCCCTGCTGATGATAATTAAGACTCTTGTTGAAGCTTGTGGAGCTGCTGACCGAGTCAGATTTGCCGTATCTACTGTATGATGTTGAAGAAGTCCATACAGCATGACACCACTGACTAGCATTAAAGGGTAGATGCTGCAGAGCACACAGACAGAGTGCAGAAGTATACGGTGGTATGCTTTAATGGTGTAACAATATATTGTGATAGAAAATTTAAAAAATGCGTATCATGCAGTTACTGGAACACATCATCTAGGAGCTGAAGTGTTCAAGCCATAGCGCTTCTAGTCACTTCTGAAACTTCTTTACCTTTTTTTGTTTATTTAAAAATTTCTGGTTGACAATTATCCTTTACTCGCATTTAAAATGAGAAACATTCGATAACCTGAATGACGAAAGGGGTGACGAATGTTTGCGCTGCCCCCCGGTGGATGCTAATAAATGCTTTAACCCAAATCAAACTAGACCCAAGACTTCTTAGCTTTACTGTCTCAAAACTTTAAATGAAAAGCTTTTTTTCAGCGATGGCTCATTAAATAGTTTCAATAGTTGGGTAGAAATATGCATCCCTGCATATATCCCTGATGCATATCGCATCGTGGATATAACATCACAACCTCTATCAAATCGTAACACCCCTAGTGTGCAATAGTTTGGGCACCCCTGTAACTTTCATAACATTTCTTTATATCATATAAGAGACAAACATGTGATTTATGGAAATGCAGAGCTAACATACAGACCAGGTAATGTTTTATTAATGTAACACTGCATTAAAATGATACTGCAACACCAACATTAGCTCATTAGCCCTGTTATTAGCTAATATGTTATACTGAGTGCTCTATGTTATGATGAGTTCTGACTGCTTGCAGATATTTGCACTGAAGGAGGGTGTTGTCTTTGTTTGATTTTAACTTTTAGTTTCTGAGATGAACAGATTCCATCGTTCAATCCCAGATTCCTGCTCTCTAAACTGTTCTCAGAAGCTCTGAGCAGAAACACGGAGCTCCCTAAAAGTCAACCGAGGTTTGTTTTCTGCTCATACTATTAAACTACATATGATCGTTTAAATTTAACAGATTTTATTTTTTTATTTTTTTTAAACTTTAAACAAGGACATTTGTGCTTAAAATGAAATGATCTAAAACATGCTTAAACATGATTAATTATAAAATTAATCTGATCTGTGAACTTTTGTGCTTTATTTTTGACAAAACTTCCATTTTGTAAGATTCTTTTTCATCACAATTTTGTTCTTGTTTCAAGAAATCTTAAATCAAATTTCTTACCCCACTCTCAATTTTTTTGCTAGTTCAAACAAGATTTTAACTATTTTAAACATCTTGTTCTGAAATTACTTAGCATTAATTTCTTAAAATAAGACGTTATAAAATTATTGAAGATTCTAGAGGCTCATTATACAAAGTTTCTTAATTAAAGCAAATAAATTATCAAAACAAATTTTTTTTTGATCAAAAATCAGAAAATTTTGATCACATTTTCTCAAAATAGACTAAACTTTAAATCTAAGCGCCATAAAAGTCTAAACAAATCATTGAACATTTTTTATTCACATTTTTTTTCTTTGCTTAGATTTACGTTTTTGCAAGGCACAGCCAATATAATATAAAAATATATATACAATAAAATATAATATAATAGAATACAATACAAAACAAAACAATATTATGTTGTGTTATATTTTTACTAACAAAATTGTATAATATTTTTGCAGGTTACACATTTAATATAATTAAACGTATTTTAATTATTATAAGTATACAATAATTGTACTTAATTAATCAATAAAAAGGTGCATGAATAAAGCGCTTTAAGATTTTAAGATTTAACAGATGAATAAATGTGAGCTCACTGGAGGAGCTTCACAGCTAAGTTCACCTTGAATAACAAATGAAAGATTGTTAAACGCCTCAGACGTCTCAAACAGCTTATAGAAATAGTTTTTGTATATATGTACATTTTAAAAAAGCAATCCCAACCCTCAAGGATCAAGCGTTGATTAAAAACATTTAGATTCATTTGAAAGCATGAGCTTAAGTGTATCTTTAGAGGCGAATGTGAGGTCAGTATATTTCGGTGAAATGCATACCTCCGTGCTTATATATGGATTTGTAATTGTTGTAATTCACATGATAAAGCGATTTACGACATTTGCATATATCAGAAGTTAAAAGCATAGGTGTGGTTTTTATCGTATAAGAGATCTTCAAGATCGCGTGCTCCATTAAGGAGACGATATTACAGTAAGTAGATACTTTAAAACTTGTTTACATGCTTCTTAAACAAGGCCAAACCTCCTTGAGGATCCCTCTTTGCATTCAGAGCAGCTGTAAATGCGATAAACGGCGTAAATGAATATTCAGGTGCCAATCTCCACTGAAGGATACTTTGTGGATGTATCTACTCGAGAGTAAATGGACATCAATTTACAAAAATAGAGGCAATTTTCCAACCGGGAGATCAGTAGATGAGTATGTGCTGGTGAAGTGTTGTTCTCTTCAGCTCCTTCACTCGCTGCGTGACTATTGGAGAAGAAGCGCACTAGAAACAATGGCCTGAGTGTATAATGCTAAGTGCCACGCTGAGGAATCCTCACCTCTCA
>SRMA01025877.1:346121-470907 GCA_007224835.1 Danionella cerebrum | reverse complement strand
CAGAGGTTTCCTTTTAATTGCTTGGATTTCAATGTACTGTACTTCAGATGATGGATTCTGTTTGAAACGCAATGCAAGCTCCCTAATGAAGCAGCGAGGAGCGAATGGGCCCTCGCTCTGTGGCATGCTGCCTGACTAAAGCTTTGGTTCGTGCCGAGGCGACCTAGTTGCATAAATTCAGGGCCGCCTGTGAGCCAGAGTTCGAACCGAGTTCATCACCACTTTAGCAGCTATTGATCTTGCAGACTGATCAGACGTCCCATTTAGTTTTTGCGTGCGCTGCTTTTTTAATTATGCATAGAACATCATCTGAAAATAAAATGTCTAATCTGTTCTAGATACATTGTATAGCATCAATGACGTCTCTTTTTTTGTTAATGGAAAAAACCTGTTGTGGATTCATTGTAAATCTCTAAAATATCTAATGGTTTTGTGACCCCGGCCATAGCATCCTGCAAGACAAATTGGTTGCCCATTGAGACTTAGCAGGATAAAAAACATGTGGGGGAAACCAGGTTGCTGTGGGAAGTGGTGCTAGTAAATCTAGCAGGGGATGCGCACCCTATAATCTGGTGTGGGTCATAGCGCATTTAACACAGGACTTCTCGCAGCGAGAAAAACTGTTTAACATGCAAAAGCTTAATACTAATATGTGAAACAATGTGTCTTCAAATTGACCTTGTAATGATTGACATCTGGACTACAAGTTGCCCCCCCTTCTATTTGAAGGGGTTAGGTTCCAATAATATACTCAAATTCCTACAAATGGTTCTAACTCGTTCATCCAGGAAACTGTCAGTGGGAACTCTGGTGGATGACCTGTTCTTTTAAACTTCAGGATGCTGCCTCCATGGTGATGCTGATTACTCTGTGCCCAGGATATACAGGCCTGCTCATAGATCTAGCGTTTAGCTCATTCCAGGTCGCCGTATACCTTTTGATGAGTCCGGTTGTCAGAACAGATCCAGCTTCAGACAGTTGTACATCATGTTCCTGTGATCCAAATGAGATCTGAAGATCTTTTCCCGAATCTGGTTGAGTCGTGTTTGGGCTTAATTTATATAATTGTATACAGGCTCAGGTCAGACTCAGGTTCTGTGGAGAATGGTCATGTGATGCGCTTAGAGGCACAAATTGGCCGCATAGGTCACTAAGCTTGCTTTTAAATTGAAGTGCCATTGTGTTAAAAAGTCTCTGATAAACATGCAAACCTTTAACCCCGATTATGATCTAGAGATTTGCGTGATCCCTACTTAAATAAACTCCATTTGCCGATGAAACCTAACTCCGTTTATTATTTCAACATAACTTTATTATGTTTACATTGGCAAGTCACCATGGCATATATGAGATTATCAACTTTTAGCCATGGTTCCTACTGCATTATACGCACTTGGATGAGTTCATTTGAATAATCTCTGGTTCTGGCTCATAATTAAGATGGTAAACAGAATCAGGTCAGGCTATATTCTCTAAGCCTCGGGGCAGGCTGGGGCAAACTTTTTAGACTCGACTAAAGCTCTAATCCATATGCAAAAACCACTGAATTCACCCAGGTGCAACTGAAATACTGACTAAAATGTTGTTTTCTTAAGCATGACAAAATTAAAATAGGCTTTGGTACCATAAATTTGGAGAAGTAGGGTCTATGCTGTCCATCTGCATGGGTGGTCTAGTATGGGAGATATCGTAGAAAAAGCCGTTTGAGAACTTTTTATGAGACCATTGTAAAAAAAAGATCCCGTTCTACTCAGATAGAGCTCCTAATGTTTCATTCTCTGAGTTTACAAACTGTAGCGGTGCCCTCTAGGAGCTGGATGATATAACACACTGTATAGGGATAATACAAATCAAACTAGACATTGACATGTTGTGATGCATATCATATTGTGGACATAATGTTGTGATGTGTGTTGTATCATGACCAGTGCGTATTGTTACACCACTGCCGTCAACCGTCCAGACCCAGTGGGGGTCCAGCTGTGTATGGATCTGGAATTCATTGGCCCACTGAAGGATCTGCCTGTCAGATTGTCTTGCACCCGTTATCCTATTAAAGAATCTTCCTGCCAGTGGTTCTGTGTAGGTTGCTATGGGTCCTTATGTCTGGCAATTACATGTACTTTTTTTTAAAATAAAGAAACACAAAACAGGAATACAGACTATGTGCCCTTCCTAATGAAACTGGCACCCCAGCTTAAGAGTACTTCCATTGTCCCTCGTACAAAATGAGTTTGCTTGGCCAAACCCTACCAGTACAACATGATTATTTTAATAAAGCATTGTGGTAGTTTAGAAACAGGGATTTCCAGGAAATCTGCAAGATAATATTTGTTAAGGTGTGAATTAGTGAATTAACTAATAAGTCCACAGGCACATATATATATATGATTATTCCCACCTCAGTTAAATTCCATGGTCAGATAAGAGCTTTTCATAACAAAAGTGAGTGTAAGAGTGATTTGTGGTATTGGCTTGAACATGGGCAAACTAAGCTGTCTGTGTAGCTTGGAGCACTTTCTGACACTCACTAATGGAGGCCTGTTTGGGATTGTTTGGCGTGGGAGAATCAGCAGTGTGTTCCTTACAGTACAGGGTGCTGAGGGGACGAAGAAGGCGATTGTGATGATCTTAGGAGAAAAGGGGGTGAGAGAGAAGGAAAACAGCATGGTTTGAAAGTAGGGGGCTGGGTTGATAATTCAGAACACGTTTTTCTCAAGCAATGGGGAGGATTTGGCAGCTACACGGGTGAACTGCAAAGATGTTAAAAAAAACCTGCAGACTTGCTTGGGTGAGATCCGTCTATCAGAGAAGCAAGCAAATGGACAAAGACTTTGTAGAACCCAGTAATCTTTTCCAGGTATGAAGAGAAATGTCTTGGATGTGCTTTAGTTGTTTCCTTTTATCATTAAAGGGGACTGTTTTTGGCGCATGGCAGCATGGTAGTTATGAAAAATAGAAATACCCCAAAAAGGTGAAACTGAGCGACTTTTCCATTTTTTTAAATAAAAGAGAAAAACTGTATAGTTTCTTATTTGTTTACACAGAAGACAAGAGGTTGTCCCTATTTTACCAATGCATTTGTTGTCATAGCTACTTAAAAAATATTAGAACAGTACCAGTACATAGTATGAAGGCTAATGATAGTATTAAATTAAAAAAGGTTATGAGCTTTGATATTTTTTGTCTTAAACTAACATTACAAGAGTTGACACTAAATTTGCAAAGTAATCAAATTAAAATGTGCAGTCATCGGACCCCAAATTGGTGCCACCATTGCCATGTAGTGGTAAAAAGAAGAGTTGGAAGCACAATACCTGTGAAATGGCTTGTGATTTTCAAGGTTCTGGCGCAAAAAAGCACAATGGAACAAAAAGTGTTTGGAACAGTGTATAAGGTTTAGGAGTTTTTATTTTGTCTGAACCCTTCTTGATTTTTGTTATACAACGTATATTTTGGGAATTGTTTGCATTAAAAAATTACAATTTAATTCTCAGAATTATATTTCTTTGTACAATTTCAGGGTTGTAGAAATATTGTGTAATTAAATGGAAAAAGTACAAAAAAAAATGTAGTCATAAAGGCCCCAGATGTCTAAGGGTTATGAACATTTCCTTAGTCTTACACTCCCAAAAAATCTACCTCAATGGTGTGTTTATGGAAATGTATTGGAGTTTCTGACTTTTTTTTGCAAAAAAATGTTTGTTTATTAATTGGAACAAATTTCACTGGGTGTACAGTTAATTTTAGAAACAAAATAAGCTATGCTCAAACTTTTAAATGTACCTTTATATGGTTTGTTTGTCACATGACAATATTTCCCCAGTCAACTGGAGTTCTCTTTAAGTAGGAGCCACAATTCATTGTGATTATTTTCAATGTCAATTATCAATTCATCCGTTTATTGTTTTAAGACTCTGCTCTTCAGAGTCGTCACTCTTCTGTTGTTCTTCACTTAAGCTCTCAAAGGGTCATGCAGTCAGCTTACTCTGGAAGGAAAGACGTGCTCCGTGGGTCCTCATCTGCATTCCTGTCGTCACTTCGGGCCCTGACATAACACAATGAGAAATTTAAGCCACAGCAGACCTAGAAAATGTGAACTTGGTCCCAGAAAATGTGCACTTTTGCCTGGCCCAGAGATTTCCTGACCTAGAGCAGTGAAGCGTTAAGGGTTTGCAATGCATGAAATGACAGATGGGGGTGTTCCACTGAAATGGTTGTGCCAAGAACGAAAGGCATATTTATTGGTTGAGCTTGAAAAGCTTGATGGTAACTACTGGTCAGATACTTTTAAGTTCTAACACTTAAGTTTAAGTTTTCTGACACATTTATCCTAAAGAATGTGTTTAAACTAAATCTATTACCTTAATGATTGCTTGTGCGCCAATCTCTTCATACAATAAATCTAATCAACATTGGAATCTTTGTCTGCCATGAATTTATAGAAAGATTTGTGTGACTTCAGCTCACCAGTGTGTGGCATCAACTCGGTGGTTGTCAATGTGAAGTACGACACATGATGGAACCAGGTTTGGATTTTAAACAAGAGGAAGGTTCATGAAGCACTACATATGGCTGGCCAGTGTCTTGTTTTCAGCTTAAAAATGTTTCAGTTTTTCAAAAGTGAAGTTTAAAAGCACCCTGCTAAGTTTCACGGGTGTTGACACTAAGATAACAATAAACACTGAGGTAGCAACACACCGCTTGACAAACTCCTTGTAGATTCACCTTCATATCCTACAGGTTGTACCTGAAAAGAAACAATCTTTCTTTAATGACCACTTTAGAGCAAAATCCCTGCTGGGTAAATTTGACTCCTACCTCCAACTAAGTTTCCAACATAAAAAAAACTTGTAACATTTTTGTAAAGTGTTTATCCCCTTTTGATTTGCCCCCAGAATGTGCAGTGGTGAGAAAAGTCTTGTGGAATTTTCTGTGCTTAATGCTTTGTGGATTGGTGTCATTTGCCTTTGTGTTACCGAGTGTTTGCCGTGCATGTGAGAGAGATCCGGTCACATTTTTTCCAGTCTGAAAACACAACCAATCACTTCACAGCAGCAAACAGCTGCGCAGTTGCGCTCCTGTCAAGAGGAGTAGAGAGAGATGACCGAGTGAGGGGGGAAAGAGGAGCAGCTTCCCCTTCACCATTCTATCGTGCTCTGCGAAACCCCTTTTTCATGCTTGCACTGCCATGGAGGGATCTGTAATTGCATTCCGTTGGAATTTCTTACAGCTGGTGCGTCTTTCTATGGGAGCGATGTGGGAATTGTGAATGACTGCCTGCAGGAAAGAGGGATTTTCAATGAAAAAACTGAAGGAAGAGGGGGAAAAGAACTTTTGGAAGAGGCACAGCGACTCTTCAAGACTTGGACTGATTGTGTCTCATCCTGATAAGGGATTCCTCATCCGACAGGCACTTTGCTGTAGCAGTTTGTCTAGGAAGCCTTGCAGCAGCGTATGTAAATAAACTGCAGTGACTTTATAGGCTGGACGTACTGCCAGAAAAAGGGAAGCGTTGAGATAAAGGTTTGGTGGGATCCAGCTCCCTGGCTGGATCAACAAGTTTGAGGAAGGATCAAATGATATGCAAGTGCAGGCAAAAAGCAGGACTAGCATGCACTGGATAAGTTTAAACTGATGAATGCTGTGCAGGAGAATCACAAGGCAGGCATAGGTGGCCAGAGAAAGACTCTGAACTATTCTTCACCATGCTTTCTGACTAGATACTTCATTGTTTCTCTTGTTATCAGAATTCGAATCCATCAGAAATCCACCAAGTTTGATCTCTTACAATGATTTGATTTGAATGAGAGGAAAGGACTCATGTCTCTAACGTTTTTCCATCCTTATTATGGCTGCATGGTTCAAGGACCCCTGGTCTGCCCATGAAAACAACCGCCTTAGACTTTGTCTTCTCGTTGGTTTCTGACCTGAAGTCTAATTTGTTTTTGGGGATCCCCTTTGTCTCATTTGCTCAGGACTATTGGAGTGAATCTCAGGCTGAATTGATCTTTTGTCTAAATCTAGGGTTCTTCTCACGGTGCAAAAACCCTGCAGCCCCCCACTCTGACCCTTCTGAATTCCCCTCCTTCCATCTCTCCCACATGAGTCCCCTCATACCCTTCCTCCCTCCACTCCCACACACCACCTTGTCTTCCATTCACACGCTGCTATAACCACAGAGTGAGTTGCAAGAGTAGTGCGCGTGTGTCTGTCATCACGCGAAGCCAGGAGTCGATGTGAGGAAGCGTATGTGTCGCTGGAGTTATTCTGGACCCAAACCATTCCTGGGGGATTCCTACGACATTACAACCTGAATATCTGCGTATGCATGAGTGGGTTCACTTCATGTGGGAGGAAGAGGTGGGTGGCTAAAGACGCTTTCCCACCATGTCAAAACTGTGACTGTGCTGGAGTACCATCAAGCGTTTGCCGGCAACCGGCATTCATCTAGGAAGCTCATCATGAAAAAAACCCACAGCACCACTCTACGTAGGGCCTGGCCAAGTACTGAATTTTCAGACAGGGCTTCCGAACGCACCCGGTCACGGAGCGAGAAAGACTACCGGCTTCACAAGCATTACCCTAGGCACTTCTTCTCTCATTCCCCTAGAGCATTCTTCATAACAGGTCAGTTGTCCTTTCTATGTGAAGTGAGTTGTGTATGCTTCCTACCATTTTTGAATGTAAAACCTGTTTAGAACATTGATTTTTCCTCAGATCTAGAGCCATGAGATGATCATGTCGGTCGCTTTACAGATGCAGGTCAGCTATTTTTAGCAGTCATCCCACTCTGTTAGAGCACGCTATTAAGTCTGTGTGTTGCTGAGTTTTACTGCTTTTGGATACAACATAAAAATATACAACATAAAAATATATATTCTTATTTATTTTGTGAAGTTAAATGTTTGTCATTCTAGTTCACATTATGTCTCATGTGGTTCTATTTTATTTCTTATGCCTTGTTTTCTGCACAACTGTTTAACTTTAAGAAATGATGCTGATCGCAGTCTTGTGGTTCTAACCATTAATTCACTGCAAATCACTGATTCCACTGGGAATTACAGTATTTTTATTTCCAATTAAAGGTTCTCAACTATATTTTGATCGAGGCTCCGCAGATAATTGTACCAAAAATAAAGACTCTGCACACTGGCCTGAATAGAGATTTGCACAAATCTTCGGATGGCTGCTCAGCAGGGTGCTCCTCATCTGGGTTGAGGAAATATTGATGCAGTGACACTACCTGTCTAAAGAAGTCGTTTGTGATAGAACAGATGCACCACACAAGGAAACAGGAAAAAGACAATGACAGAGCAGAAATCCATAAAAAATCATGGATGGTTTATATTGTTTGTGGCTAATCACAGGGAGCTGTTTGACAAAAATGTGGAGAAAAGAGAGGATGTGTGGAGTTCTATTTCTTGTTTCTTGTGCGAAATACCGTAGCTTTGGAAATTTGGAATGAGCGCCTTTTGTACGTCCTACTCACGTCATCAAAAGAGCCAGATTTCATTGGTCATTCTTCTGTCAAAAAATTGATCCGATATGAACCATCACATGTTCGGACGATTGGTGAAATCTCATTGGTTTTCGATCAAGGGGCGTTGTCACACAAAAGTCCGGACTAAAAAATTGGATCGGTGTGTATTGGCCTTAAGGGTTAAAAAGAGTATGAGGGAAAGTGATATTCCATTAACTTAAGTCCTTATAGCTTAGGGGTGTGGGTGGGTAGACTGTTTGTTACTCTTTCTTGTTGCTAAGGTTGTTTAGAATCAAGTCCCGTCTATTGCTTTTGTTTTGTACTTTCCTCCTGGTTTTGGATTTTTAGTTGGGATTACACCATTAAAACTCTTCTTTTGGCCAGCCTGAGTTCTTTATGAAAGAAAAACAAACACTGAAGTATTGGTTGAGGCTGTTTAGCGTCTTTAAAGAACCTTTAATTTAACCCTTTTTCCATCCCTCTTTCATCATATTTACATATTTATTGCAAGATAAGATGTAAATAGATAATACCCGAATTAATAACTACCATCTTAATACCCAACCCACCTTGCTCAGGCCCTGAGGGTGGAATAAACTGAATCTCATTTTTAATCTATTAATAAGGATTCCTGTTGGTTGTCATTAAACCAAATTGCAGCTAAGAAATCCCAGACACTAGCTCAAGGCCTGAGTCAACATAGTGATCACATAAAACAAATAATCTGTTTGCAGTTTTGCCAGAATGAACTCTTTACAGCTGCTCCACTCTGCACGAACAAGCGGAATAACAAGGATCACTCCGTCACAGTTTGATTAGTCTACGTCCTGTCTCACCAATTCAAAGATTATCTGAGTCTCTGAGACAATGTCTGAATGGCTGTAACTTAAGCATACAGTGAAGTGTTGGTGTAAGTTAGAGTTTGCTATTAATTCTTAGTGACAAGTGCTTCATTGGTTTAACTAAGTGTTTACATTTGCAATGGCTTGCATAAAATAACCACATTGCACTCACTTAAATTGAAGAAGCTGATGGTTGAGGTGAAACAAAAATGTAATGGGAAAACCACATTGGTTTGAGTACCCTTGATGTTTCCTAGCAACACTGGGTGTCAGAGGTTAAATAATGTGGAGAATGGCTATCATTTGGGGCACAAAGCACTTGCATGTGACTGAGTGTGTGGGGCTGCTTTACTGGCTTGTAGGAGGTTGTTACAATTGTTGTATGGCTCTTTCTCTTGATGTGTAAACCTTGTGAATCTCAGCTTGATTGTACTGTACAGCCCCTTACAACACAGCAAATCTGCAATAAAGACACATTGACATTCATCTCCGGTTCTAAAGTCTGGTATTGGTTTATGTTGGGGAGGCAGTTCTGGTTGTTAATGACTTCTGTGGTCTGAAGGAATAACAGAAACATCTGTTCCTCTCTCTCTTCTTTTATTCTTTGTTCTTACTTTAGAAAATGATGGATTTTTGTTTTAATCAGAATTCTTTTCATGAGTCCGAGGTGTGATTCATGTCTATTTTAGTCAGTAAGACTCATTAAATGCCACTTGTTGTCATGCTGGATGTAACTTCACTTAAAAGCAGATAGTTTTAAATGTTTTAAAAATGTACTAACCTGTGCTAGTTTGGCAATCTGGAAGCACTCCTGTCTTCATAATATTTGTGTTTTGGTCCTTTGGTTATTGGATCAGATTTGAAAAAGTTTACGTAACGTAGAGTTGGCTTCTTTCATACCTCCAAAATCAAATAAAACTTGAGCTTGCAATATAAGTACGCAACATTATAAGCTCTGTAATTTCATTTTACGTTGGAAAATGAATCCCACCTTCAGTAGTTCATTTTGTCCAATGTAAGATGTAATCTTTGCAGAACTTTTACTGTCGTAAAAATTCTGCTTTTCACATTTTTTTTAATATGTATTTTTGTAAGCCTTGACTTTATTAATATTATTTTTTTTTACATGACCGAAGAAAAAGACTGCACTCACCAGCCAAATATAGTGTTCTAAATTAAAGTGAAAGTATGCTTAAAAAAAGGTTTCGTTTAAGTTTAAAAGCAATTTATAGGTTTTAAAAGTCTTAGGTGTTATTTAAATTAAATCAAAAATCAAAACTTTTGAAGATATCAGACATTGTATTTTTTGGTCCTAGCGCCAAGCTTTTTCACCCCAGACATCATTGCCACATCCTAGATTTCCCAGGGTTTAGACTTACTTTCTTACTATTATGTTAATTAGTGTTGATTGAAATTTGACTCCGAAACAACATCAAATTCAACTTTGATGCATTCATTCGTTTTCAAACACGCTTATTCCCTTTTGGGGTCACGGGGGTCTGCTGGTGCCAATCTCCAGCACACATTGGGCGAGAGGCGGGGGTACACCCTTGACAGGTCACCAGTCCATCACAGGGCAACATTCACTCACACATTCACACCTAAGGGGAATTTAAATTAGTCAATTAACCTAACCGCATGTTTTGGGGATTATGGGGGAAACCCACGCAATGCGCCACTTTGCCGCAACCCCGAGATTGTTTCTACAAATAGAATTTTGTGTGGTTTATTGACACAAGGTTGAACTTTGACCGGAAAGTAAAGATAATGAGGTTAACATGAAATCATAATGATCATATCTTTATTTCTCAATCCCATATTCGCAGCATTTCTTAAATGTTGTTGCTTAAAGCCCACAGAAAAATAAATGACTGAATTCCTCCCATGGCTTATGTGATATTTTTAGTGTTATGTGGTAGTGTGCTGCCGGTCGAGTGAACTTGTGGATTGCACAAACCTCCTGACTTATGACCTGCTTTCTCATGGAAGCGGATTGGCTGAGAATTTGTTAAAATCTGTTATGAACACTGTACTATCTTTTAATATCATTTATAATCCATTAAAAGGCGATTGGAAAATGCATTAAGGGTAATATCTGCTGTCAAATCAGTCATTTGTTCATGGTAACTGTTTTGTTGGGGGTTTGGAATTCTCGTTTTCTTTGAGATTGCTTTGACTGGATCTTCTGTTTAGTCTTGTCAAGTGTCCGCGTGTATAAAATGTTTGCTCCTGCAGTTTTCTCAGACAAGTTTTAAGCAATTAGCAGGAATTTCATTCTGTCATGGGTGTGTTGGGAGGGATTTACTGTTATCTTACCTGGCAATCGCTTTACTGAAAATTGCACTGACTGTAGGGGGGTTTCTGGAGGAGTTCCCAGAGTCATTAAGAAAGTCGTGTAAGGGAAGTCTGCACAAGTTTCAAATACATAATTCATTTAAGGCAGGTGCTAGTATTTGTCTGGTTGTAGCTCCCTATAGAAAGGTTTGAAGGAGTTAATTCAGGTTTAATTCTATTAAACATTACAGCCTAAAATGGAAACTTTTGATCTCCCTTGTAAACTTTTTATCTACCGGATTTTTCTTCAGAGACGTTTCTAAACGACCAATGATGGTGGAAAATGTTTGTTTTTTTTTTATTAACCAGGTCAAATGGGACTTTTTTTTCCATGTGCTGTTCTTTGTTATTCTTTGCATTTACTATGCCCACCAATATATTCAGAAGGGAAGTGAACCAGGTTTTTCAAATGTTATTATAACATAAAATTGTCACCATTAATATAGTCAAGTATGGACCCACACAATCAGTAGCAAAAGTTCCTTTTTTATAATTGACAACAATATTTATCACCAATAGAGGTGCTGTTCTGTATATATGAGCAGGGAATCTTTTAGCTGGACACGAAAACTGTTTTCTGGTGTTTTCATGTTGAGTGTTCAGATTTGAACAAACCCTAATCCAAAATAATTAACTTCTTTTGATGATTATTTAATTCACTAGAGCTTCCAAGTGGTGGAGCTGCTTCATGATCATGCCATTTATTATGGTTTGGCATTCAAAAGGGGGACCTTTTTCCGGGGCATGATTAATGCTGAAACTGTTAAGAAATGTAGGAAATATTAATGTGGATTATTCTGTAAAATGTTGAATATGAATAAATATCCCGTTATGATTCCACAAGGGGATTTTTTGTAAATATTCTTTTTTTGAAGAACACTTGAATATTTGTCTATCGCAATCCAAAGCTTCATTGTCCTTCAGCTCATTTTTGTTTTGTTAAGACATCAGAATAACATTTAGCGTGATAAATGTATGTGTGTTTTGAAAAGGCTTCACATAATTTTCCTAGTTCTTCATTAGACTGGCTTTTAACAGACTTTCTTCACCACAAGCTGTTGTGATTGTTGGCAACTTTTTGGGCTTGTTAGTAATTTTTTGAATGCCTTTGTTTTCCTTTCTGCTGTCTTGGGCATTTCATTCCAGACTCTTAGAGAGACTCAGTGGAAGCCATGAAAAGAGAACCTTCTCTAGACATCTGATTGGATGGGAACTCTTGAGGATTGGCAAGCCACTTGGAACTGCTGTCTACCCAACACACTTGAACACACAGAGTAGCAATCTGCATTTTAATTGTTGGAGGTTTATTTGGATTCTGAAGCTTCGCCACTCTCCCTATGCCATCTATCTGTCTGAATACTCCTTCAACCATGGTATAAATTGGGAACTATAACAAACTTTACAATAAATTTCCGTTGATTAAATTTAAGCATATTTACATTTTAATGTTTTTTTTTATGTTTAAACTGTTTTGGCGGAGTGTTCTACTGTAGTAAAGCCTTCTTTAATCTGCCAATTCATGAGAGAGAGGTGCCACCCAATGACCACTGAAATTAATATCACTGTTAAATGAGCGAGGTGGTAACCTACTACTGTAAAATTATTTACATATGGTATAAATTAATGTTTAATAATGAATCGTTTGCTTTATTTTTCAATTGATTTGCAGTGTTTCTCCTAGCTTTAAAAGTGAGGGGGGGTGCTGAAAAAAGGGCAAATAATAACTTATTTTAGTGGATTTAATCTCACTTTACAAATCCCTCACTTATTGCCATATAGATTAGCATGTTGTTGTTTTTTTTTTTGTTTTTTTTAAAGAAAGCTATTTCTCTGAATATTGACTAAAAAAAATCAGGGTTCTTAGTCTGCTGTAATTTATTAGTTGTTTTATCTTGTGTTTTTCTCTCTAATTTACTCCATAAATCCTAATTATACCAAGTACTGAGATAAAGTTAAAGTTTCCTTTCAGAAACGTTATCAAATGTACTCAAACCAGTGGCAAAACTTCACTGCCTGTCATATTTGTTTGTCATCAATGAAAAAAAATACAGAAACACCATTTACTAAAGACATGTTTTTTGGCTGAATGTAACTTGGTGGAAATGTTCAAATGTAGGATATTTTGGTGGAGCTTTGTACATTATATCAGCCTTGTGTTCTGAACTAAATGACGCACAGTTAATCTCTGAAAATGTTCTGCTGGTAAATTGACAGCGTGCCCAGTTTTTATCCCACTCTTCTTAGATTGCTGACTTAATGGTAACATATGGGAGCAATCACTTTATACACAGAGGATTGGAGCTGAAAGATGGAATTTAACGACAAATTCAATGAAATCTAACAGAAATAAACTGTCTTAAAAGCTTTAAGAAAAGTCTGTGTAGCATCTGCTCTCACCTGTCATCTACTGCATTTCTTCTCTGTTCCGCTCTTATGTCCATCCCTAGCAGACACACAGGCACAGTAACCTCTGATATGTCTGTGGGGCCCAAAGAAGAAGCCATGCTTGCATTGACTTAAGCATTTAGCCTTTTTCTTTTTCACTATTTTTATGGAACTTTATTAACTTTTTATAGGCGTTAAATATCATACATACTTTGAAATTTGGTCGAAGGATTTCTCACTTAAGATTCAGATTAGATGAGATGTCAAAGCCATTGAAAAGCAGTAGCATCCAAACAGAAATAATTAAATATGGAAATAATTGTGATCCACTTCAGCATGCCCAAAAATAAAATAGAACCCATTCTATTTTTGACAGCTCTCAACGTACAAAGATGTTCATGCGTACACACATCATCTCTTTCTGACATGTTGGATCCCACACACACACACTGCGTCATAAAGGATGCACCAGTGCATGCCGGGAATCTGAATGAACCTGCTAACCCACCGCCGCCCCTCGGCTGCCTGATGCAAGAATGCCCCCTGTGGAGAAACACCCTCACACATACACACGCTCATACTTTTACCCTGATCCACTCGCTTTTTAATCTCTGTTTTTGAGGATGTCAATAAATCTTTGATAAGCACACGGTCAGAGAAGAAAAAATTAGGCCAGGCACATATATTTGCTTTTATTTTAGAGTCAAGATTAAAATTAAAAGACATCTTTAATGGTGGTCCTTTCACTTGAAATGAATGTTGTGAGGATTACAGAGAGCTGTAGATGAGTTTAACATAAACATTTTTAAAATAACTGACAGGAAATTTTTCATCAAGTTATTTTTATGCTCTATTTAATGTTAATGTTTCCAAAGTGGTTCCAAAGTATTCCAAAAAAATTATACAAAAACAGTTAATATGTTTTTTTTTTGTTACTGCTTGGCTTCACAAATGCAATGCGTTACCATTTTGTTTTGTAACAAAATTACTTGAGTAACATTCTTTCTGTTGGATGTTAAATGTGTTTGTACCACCTGACATTAGAGAAAAATCTAATTTACCCTTCATATGCCCGCTGATTCGCCATCGATTGAACATTTTAATACCGATATGGGATTGCACAACCACTTGTAGTATATAAGCTGAATATAAATAGTCTTCCTGATATATGTGATGTGTAGTGTTTCTTTTATGTCAAGTGTATGTGTGTTGTGTGTTTCTTGTGTCAAGCAATCAGGAAACACTATAAAAGAGAAATTAGGTAAGGCATGCAGTTCTCCTGCCTCATGCTAGGGGGATCCCAGAAATTATCATTTTAAATATAATAGTTTATTTTATATATATACTGTAAGAATTCTGATTACTACAGAGTTTGAAACTGATATTTTCAGTATAAACATTGCAACAGTACAATAAATCTCAATAAGCAAAAAATACCATCAGCATTTCTAACCGAGCTTTCTTCCTGATATTATTAGCTGGACAATTTTTCAGAAAATATCTAATTGTGATTTTAATTTTCAATCATTATTTTGTGCGCATATTTTGCCAGTCAATTCAATAAAAATAATGCATATTGTATTTTTCGCCGATTTGTCGTAAGTTACTCCATTTCACTACTCCTTATGTAGGACTTTTTGTTTTTTTTAATATTCATTATTAGAAGCAAATATTTAATAAAAAGTACACTTTCATGTCATAGTGATCAAATTTTACCTAGTGCATAGTACACCTTTCAGTGAAAGGTATGTAAAATGATAAAGTAGTAAAGAAGATAAAGCTTGTACTCGCTGGGAATGAAGAGCTACATTGGTCCCAGGTGTACCGGCCCCTTCCCCAGAATGTTCAGAAGGACCTTAACATTATAATCACATCCTTTAAAAGGGGTCCTTTAAAACAGTGACATTCCTGTTTGTCCACACAATGAAGGGAACAAATAAGGAAAAGGCAGTTTAAATATATTTTCCCTCTAGATATATTTCATAATTGTCACAAGAGTTTTCACTTCTGGTGGAAATTACACTGCAGTTCTGACCTGGTTTACAGCATGCAGTGCTCTCGGGACACTCTTGTGTGCACATGATTAGTTCTGTGCAGTTTACAATGTATTTTTATCTCAACACACTGGAGAACATTTGTGTAGTGGCGGATGGAAACCTGCAGCTGCTGTGTGAGAGAGATTCTGCGTGTGTCATTATTTTTACAGCTTAACAGTGGCACCCGGTAATGTAGTAGCATACATGGAGCTTGAATATTTTTTGTTCTCGTGTTTTTATGTTTCTACATTTGCAACTGAAGATGGCTCACAACCCATTGATGTGTGTTCCCTTTCTTATTTATTGTTTTTTTCGATGGGCCTCACTTAAAATCCGAAGAACATCATGAGATATGGAACACTCGCCTGGAGATTAGAGGTTTATAATCTGGACGTCCACGTTGAGTGACTGGAATCAAATCCTCTCTTGTGTTTGTTGTGGGGATGCAGGATCTAATCTCACGGTTTTAGAATCTGTGCTATGCATCACACTTCAGGCTCAGATTATGCTAATATTTGTGATATAAATCGCAGGCTGCAATTGAAGCGTATAGTCTTGTTAGCCTCAAAATGTGAAAATCTGTTTTTTTTTTTTGTAAAGTTTTGTGTTATTTTTTTAGTTAAAAAATCAATTAATTCGTCGAAAGGTAGATGAGGTAATATTTTTTTTTTTAAATGTGGTTTAAATTAATCTGTTTGCAAGATTTTTTTATTTTATTTGTGACTTGCAGCGCATTTCTTCATTTGCTGCTTGTTAATCTACTTGCAGCAAAGTTCTGCATTATTATATACAGTTCTATATTATATATTTACAGCTAAATTCTCTATTTGTAGAGTATTTTTCCTTTTTTGTTTCTGTATCTGGTTCATGTTACTGTAATTGTGGCTCTTTTATCTAATTGTTGCATATTTCTCAACTCCTTTCTCTGTTATTTTTTATAAATAAGCTTCTGATTCCTTCATTCATCCTTTCGCCAAACCCACTTATTCCCTTTTTGGGGTCACGGGGGTCTCCCGGTGCCTCCCCAGCACATATCTGGTGAGCTTCAAACCAGCGACCTTCGAACTTGAAGGCCACAGTGCTATCCACTGTGCCACCATGCCACCCTATTTGCTGTGATTTTTTTTTCCTTCCTATTTGCAGAGTGTTTATCTATTTGCTGCATGTTACTCTATTCGGAGACAATTTCTCTATTTGCATCGTGTTTTTCTATTTGCAGCACATTTGTCTACATTTGTGCATTACTCTATTTGCTATTTGTGTTTCTTTATTTGCTGCATGTTAGACTATTTGTAGTGCACTTCTCTCCTTGGAGCAATTTTTTTTTAATTGCAGCATATTGTTCTATTTGCAGCATGTTTCTCTATTTCCTTCACATTATTTGCAGTGTGTTTCTCTATTTGCAGTGCGCTTCTGTATTTGCAACTTGTTTTTCGAATTGCAGCACATTTCTCTATTTGGTTTCTCAAAGACGGGAGTGAATTAGTCCCAAAAGAATGTTTAGTTCCAATACAGCATGTCCTAAGTAGCTTTTAAAATGGGAAAACACCTTTTTCGAAAAGAAAACTAAATGTGAAGATATACACGAATTTCATAGAAAATAATCCAATCTATCCAAACGTTATATCCAAGATATGATGTACATCCCTGCCCCATAGCACAAAATTACAATAGTCTGGTCCAATAAGTCCTGTTCCTATAACGGCGCTTCCCTGCACATTTGTAATTTTCAGTTATTGTATTTAATCATCCAAGCAACATATATTGATGGGGAAACTTGAGCTTTCTATCTCAGCAATTTGTTCCCAGTGTGATTAAGCCTTCCTCCTATGGGATGTTTTTTTTTTCTATACAGCCCCTGGGAACCTTAATTCATTGTAGGGGCGATGAGCATGAGACAGCAGATCCTCTGTGTTCCTGAAGAAGCCTGAAACGTTGTGATTGTTCATGTGTGTTTTCAGAAACCACCCCTCCCCCTCTCCTCCCATACCCTTCCCCCTCTCACAATCAGCTCCTCTGTCACACCCTTTGACCGTAATAAACACGAATATTACAATACACATATGTCCTCAAAAAGGAATGTGAGAAGAGTTTTTAATTGTTAGCTTCTTAGATTGGAAACGCTAAATGCAGAATAGCTGCCCCGAATGGAGCTTGATTATTTTAATTATAGGAAAATGTGACATTCTGGGAAGTACACTTTCAATCTTTGGAGTGAAAATACTGCTTGACGTGGTACAACAGGGATGCGTTTCTATAACAACCCCTTGTAAAAGATCCGCCCCCTAGACTGTGTCATTGGGTTTTCCTAGGAGTGCCAAGCGTTGTAAGAGCCCCCTCCCTTTTAGCTCAGCCCCACTGTGATTGGTCACACCTCCCCTCTCTTTGTGTGAACCTAAGCATTCTGGGTAAGACCCTGGAGTGAATGCTCATTTGTCTGTGCTAAGCTCTCGGAAGGATCCTAAAGCCTACATTTGGATTTTAGGAGCTGGAGCCGTACAGAATCAGCCAAGGTAGAGTGGGATCTTGTTCTCTCATTCATCTTAGTGTTGGTGTCACACATTCATTTGCTAGCTGTAATGAGGTTGCGCACTGTAGCGTTTGTCAGAATGAATCACAAAAGAGGGGGTGGGGTTGATCAGGGGGTGTTTGGACAAAGAGCCCAGGCTGAAGGGGGATTGTTTACTACACCAGCGTCAAGCGTGAGTGTCTTCACCATACAAGCTCTCTATTATCCGACAGCAAATGCCTCCGGAGCGAAAACACATTCAAGGATGGCTACCTCTCAATCATCCGATGTTTTAATATAAGTGATAGCATAGCTTTGTTAACCCAAACATCACATTATATATTGATCTCTTCACTTAAAGTAACAGTATAATCATGTTGTTTTACCAGAAGCTTTTGGTTTCTAACAATTTTGTGTGTGTATAACCACTTTAGCGAGTAATTGTAGGTTAAATTTAGAGTGAATCAATTCAACCCATGTACCATGCGTGGATGTCTGCATGCCTGGGATGCAGCTGCTCTTGGCGGGATCAGATAACAATGATCCTTCACCACTTGTGTGGAAGCCATCAGACGAGTCCTCTGCTCCAGGCCTGCAGTCGTAGAGGGGTGGGGGGTGGACAAATGGGGCAAAAATGTCTGCCGCTCTCTTCCTCTTTCCTGATAGGGGGGTAAAGCTAACAGTAACATCACATGTTTTTAATTTAGCTTCTAATAATGCAGTTCTTTGTTGTGTGTGACGTAGTTCTGGATGTCTGTGATCAGTTCCTGCTTTCCTGCAGCCATGCTTTTAGAGCATCTGGAACTTGGAAGGCATGGGTTTCTGTTTTGGGTGAACCAGCCGCAGTTGTTTTGGCATATTGTCTGATTTCTAAATATAAACAGCTTCAATTTCTACTATTTTTGTAGTTTTTGTAAAACTTTACCAGAATTCTGTCCTGATTTACTTTAATATAGGGCTCCTGCGACTATTCGGTAAAATAATTGTTAATGTTGTTGGGGTGATCACGTCACTGAGGAGCACAACCACAAGATGCACAAAAACACACAGATACGCAAAAACATATAATAGAAGTCTGCAGGAAAAAGCATGCACTCCAAAGTTTTGCAAGGTGTGGGAGGGGATCATTTTGCATTAAAAATTTTGAATGTTTAAAGAAGTTTAACTGTTCCAAAACAAACTTTGTCTTTCATTTAAGGTGTGAGTTATAAAATAAAAAAAGTTAATTAAACTATGTGGCTTTTGAATTTTTTAAATTTTACTTTTATACGCAAGTAAAATCCCCATTTATGGTTTTATGTATTTATAAGTTAAACACGAAATTAAAGAAAAGTTTAGTTTTTATCTGATTAATCGCTCGACTATTTAACTACAGAATGTCAGAAATCCAGTGTTCCTACTTTTTGTGTGGAATTAATCCACTAATAACATGCGCTTCAGCTATGTACAAAAAAACTTTAGCACTTTCGCACTGCATAGTACAGTGCGCTTTCTTTGAGCACAATTTGCATTCTGACTTTAGTACTGGAACTTTTTAAACATTGCATTCTCTGCCAGTTTTGGGCTGCGCAGACGATGTTTGCTCCATTGTTCGTGGTAATGGCTACGGGTCCATTTGGGTTTTAAATCCAGGTTGTTATTACGTCTCTGAGGGCCTCTGCGATATTTTCGCCCGTGTGAGCTTGTGGGAAATAAGTGGTTTGAAGGCACGCACTTTTAATCTTCCAGTCCAAAATATAATTAATGTGACGCACATGTACGGCTCGCATGTCCTGCTGCTCCACATGTCTGTAGTCAGGGCATAGTAAGTAACAATTCAGCAGCAAGCCGCGCTCTCTCTGTAGTGTACAGTCGCGGGAGTTCCTGTCTCGAAAAGTAATGACGACTAGGTAAACTGTATCTGACTGGGATCAAGTGTTTTTAGCATACGTTTAAAGCCACGTTGTTCAACGACGGATATGGGTGCCATGTCCACCGCTATGTGAAATGCCACGGACTCTGTGATGCTACACAACCTTGCGCTCTGTCTTTCATATTCTACACTCCGCGTTATAGAATTGTGGAGACTTATCTGTGTAGTGTTTGGAGTGTTGCCAGCGCTAGTGGGTTTAGTGGCCGGGATCCTTAGTCTGGTGAGCTCCTCGTATGCGAGCTTGTGCCTTGTCTTTCAATGGGGGAACAGGTTCGTGGTGCTAGAAGCTTTGGTTGGCACCAACTTTCGGCATTCACTACAGTAGACATCTGTCTGTTCGTCTGACGACTTAAAACCAAAGTATTTCCATATAATGGAGCCAGCAAGGCAAGGGGAGGGGAAACAAAAGCAAGGAGGCGGGGACGAGCACAGCACAGAGAAGGCAAACAAGCAAAGTGGCGAAAATTAAATATAGACATTATATCGATATATACGATGTGCCAGAATTCATAGCGAGTTTAAAAAATATCTTGATATATTTTAAATATCGAGATATCGCCCACCCCTAGTATCTAGGGGTATCTGAATAATGGATGGGTTAAACCATGATCAGTGTAGCATTATTGTGAGAATACAAAAGCCAGCATACTCCTCTTTTAGTTACAAGTGTTATCACTTCCTCTCCAAAAAAGGAATGCAAAAATTGAACTGGAACGGTTTCTTTAAACAAAAGAGTTACAGTGAGGTTCATGGTGCATTTAATTGCGAGAACTCTTGATATCTTGATAACTTATCTTCATATTGCGTTTTAAGGCAATTTTGAACTGAAAAATGTAGTTTAGGGAATTATAGTGCAATAGTACTAAAGAACAGTTGTGGGTAGATATATATCTCAGTATTTTTTTTGTTTCTCGTTGTTTTTCCTGAGATTTGGAGGAGTTTCACACACTGGCACTTTGTGAATGAAGTCCTTAAAGGCAGGTAATTTGTATATTTCAGTGTTTTATTGAGTTATTAATGACTTCATTTTGTAGGGATTGATCTGGCACAACAGTTTAGTTCTATGTATATGGTCAGATGCTAGTCAGCTTTGAAACTAATGTTTTGCTTGTGATGTCACTTCCCGTGAGAAATTGGGAAAGCTTAGTCTTATTTAAACAGAGTTTACGAAGTTGCATGTAAAAGCACAAGGAGTAATGCATTTGTTTTTTGTATAAGCAAATTATTGTTAGCAAATTAAGTTCTATAGTGCATGTAAAAGCTCTAAAAGTTTCTCGAAGAGATTAGGTTTTGTGGTTCGACATTGGCTTTTGTACATGAGTCAATAAATCCATGGCTTAAGCCTCGTGCACTCCTACTGTGTTATTTTGAAACTGAGTATTTTTCTGTGAGGTCATGATGATGAGGTACATGATGTCTGTCCACATGTAAACACATGGTATTTAAAACAATCCTCACCTAGTTGCAAGGACTAGGTTGCTGTTTACTCTGGCATCATGGCAGAAGCAAACAGAACAGAGACGCCTGTGTTTTTGCGAACACAATGTGGAATACCTGTTTTAAAAATGCCATGAATTGACTGCCACCCTTTGGGTTGGTAAAATCTCTACAGCGTTTCAGTGTCCATGTGGATACAGTTTTTTTGTAAATGGACACGTGGATGCAATTTGTTTTTTAAAATGAAACCCATTTAAAAAAACCTGGGTGCATGTGTACATGGTGCTTCGTACAGACTCACAATGTCTTGAGAAAAGCAAGAAAAAAGATGAACAGGATGCAGTGAGGGAAGATGAATGCAGAGCTGCTATTTCCACATATATGGCTGAGCATAAAGAGCCATATAAAAAAACAACACAAAGATTCTAAAACATAAAAGTGCAAGGAGCTATATTGCATCCACAAAAACGAAACCCAAATTCAGGAAGTTG
Organism: Danionella cerebrum; assembly: GCA_007224835.1. Lineage (NCBI taxonomy): Eukaryota > Metazoa > Chordata > Actinopteri > Cypriniformes > Danionidae > Danionella > Danionella cerebrum. Next base: position 449,478 of record SRMA01025877.1, on the reverse strand, counting down.
GGCATCTATACACTGTAAAAACAAATAAATTTAATTCATTTTGTAAAAGCCTAATCCTAATCTTCAAAATGTCAAAAATCAAATCCAACTAAAATTTGGTGCAAGAGAATTATGATATTTCAGGAAAAGTATTTTCACTGATGACATGCTTAATGCAACTACTTATCAATTAAATCATTCCTCACCTGTGAAATATGGGTTTCTCTAGCTTGAGATATATATTCAGGGATCTAGTGATGAACTGTGAGAAATGGCTCTGACCTCTGCCGATGTGATGCTTGGACTGCGCTGTGTTTACTCTTGGATGTCTGTGGTCACGAGCGCCCAGGGCTCGGCACCACAGGACCGCAGGACTCCAGTCACAGTCTGCTCTTTCCTGGAAGAAGAAGAGAAACAGTGATGTCAGTGTCCAGGAGGAGCGCTGACTTGGTGTAAAGTATCTCAAAGGGGAGAAAGAGAATCCCACAACGGCGCAAATAAGTGTGAGATGGGTTAAATAATTACGCCATGAGGAAGTTTGACTCACACAACTAACTAATATGTTCATGTAGTCCAGTTTGATTCCCAGTCAACAAATAAGTAAATATTTTAATCCAGTTGATGCTATAAAGATATTCATCTTTATGAGATGGTATACTTGAGACCGAGGATATAATGAGTGGTTATTTGAGGCAGTACTGCCATTCTATCAGCACACCAATCCGAAATAGGTTGGGTACGAATCTTCGGATGGCTTTTCATCTAATGACTCTTCCTTCCTGAAGACACCACACAGAGAACCTGGATAGAAGAAGACGACAACTGTAGAAATAAAAAAAACACATAGAAGAAAGCATGGATGTCGAGTGGTTTATACTGTTCGTGCTGATTACTGGGAGCTGTTTGAAAAAAATGTAGAGAAAAGAGAAAATTTGTGGTGCGCTTTTTCTTTTCTGCTTCTTATGCAAAGTTGCTACGAAATTGTGGGATGCTCTTTCAAGCGCCACCGAGATACTCTTTCAAGTCCTACTCACATCACCAAAAGAGCCAGCTTTCATTGTTCATTTTCCCTGCTAAAAACAATATGGCAATTTGAAACACCACTTGTTGTGAAACTCCCGTTGGCGCCCATAGTTTTAGATCGAGATGATTCTTGTATGAAACTTCAGATCAAACGTGTACTCAACACATTCTGCCTGATCAATGGCTGGTGTGAGTGACATATATATGTTGTAAAGCTTGTTTTGCTCAATTCTAATGTAAATATTGGCTCCCACGAATTGCCTACCTGCCTGTAAAACCCATTCCCTCACCACTCAGTTTGACCTAAACTCAAATGCATGTAATTGGCCTAATACATTGGCAGGAGAGTTCAGCTGGAGACCATGTAAACTTGATATCTTAATTTACTTAAACACTTTAACGCAATTATCTCCTCATGAAAGGATTTTAACCAGACTTTTCATAATAATGGGTCTGGCTATTCGTGTATTACTTGTGCACCAAGGTTTATAGCAAGTTTGTCAAATCTCCTGAGCGTTATTTGGGCCAAGGCAGCAGGCTGCACCCTTGAAGTGACAAATTAGCACGTATAAAGCTTTGTTCTTTCATTTAAATACCAAGAGTTAATCCAGAAACCGGTTGAGTGACTTCAGTATCTGCTACTGTAACCACAGCTTAAAGGACACTTGTGAACAAAAAAAAGTTTCAACAATGGAAGGTTTATTTGAATCCAACCATCTGAATGTTGCATTCAAAGGTGTATTTTATAAGGGTTATAAGTTTCATCAGCATTTTGAGCTTGTCTGATTGTTGCTCTCCATCTTCAAAGTTCACTCTGTTCACATGTGTTTAGTGATAATCTGCTTATGCTTGTTCTTCGGTCGCCAGGATGGTGCATTAGCGGTGTGTTTCTGTCCTCGCTTAGCATGCCTGATAAGCCTGATTTGGATCGTAAGAGCCAGGGATCCATGCTGAGCTACTTACCCAGGTGCCAGGTCCTGCTGCTAGATAGAGCTGGCTCCTCTGGGTCTCTTGACTGGAGAGGCCAGCACCAGATGTTCTCTGTTATTTTTGGGAGAAGTTCAGAATGTGGGTCAACTTGTAGTTAGTACTAGAAATGTTGAGCTCCTCTGAAAACAAAAAGCTGTATTTATATATTGTTACTTTAATAACTTATATTGACTTGTATTTGATTGGCACTTGGCAATGGTGCACTGTGATTGGTTGCTGAAATGAGGTTCAAAGGAAGGACCAGTCTTCTTTATAATGGAGGTGGCATATTTCCTGTTCAAGATAGAGCTCTCCTTAAACGTGTTCTGGTCCAAAGGGACCAATGCACAATCAAAATCTCTCATGTTTGAGTGTGGGACATGAAGTCATCACATGACCAAAACTAGATACATTTTCTTTGGGTAGGTGTTTATTAATAGCTGCTTTAAATATGTATTGTTATTCTATTTTTATGACTTGAACAGAACTTTACAGACTTCACAAGTAGTCCTTGGATTTGTCTCACTTTGGAGTAAGAGACCTTTCGTTGGCCTTCTTCAACCCTTCATGCAAGACTGACATTGCTAGGGCTTAAACTTCTTTTATACGTATATTTTTCATTGCTGCCAGATATGAAAATGTCTTATTATTTAGTCAAAATTACATGATTTATATTTTTAATTTGACCCTTATCATTGTAAAAAAGCCCATAATTATTTATTATAAAAAATAGCTGGTTTTATATTTATTATATTGGTATAATTAGCCATTTCTTCTCTTTGGTGATATGACGCATTTTAATGAACCGGTTCCCCTTTTACATTGTGCTTGGCTTCAACCCCCAAAAATTTTATCAACATTGATCAACTCCACAGGATTATTATGACCATTTGGACACTATGAGAGCATTTAAAATGATGAACTGGATGCTGCATGGATACAAAGTTACAACATCTGAATTGTATTCAAACTAGATTTGTGAAAAATGTAATGGTAAAATATAGTAGTGTTATTATCTTCCTTAGGTAATTGCATTGTTTTAATGAGAAGATTATGCTGTTAATAATATAGAATTATTTTAAGAGAGTAAAAAATATGTGTGGCAGAAATGCATCACCTAAAGACTCCCTAGTCACTCACTTATTATCGAACAAAACTGTTTTAAACTCAATAACTTTACTTTTCAATTCTGACTAACTTTCATTCTGAAACGTAATATCATAAGTGATCTGACCAAAGTAAAGAAAGCTTGGTGACATAACTTAAAACATTTGAGTTGTTCTCCAAGATAATACAAAAACTATTTGGTCGATGTTTTTTTTACTTCTAATGTTGTTGAAATGACCACTGCTTTTGGTCACTTTGTAATCTTTGACCTTTGACTTCTGTGCAGGTGATGTGTCTCCTATCAGCATGTCTCCCATCAGCCAATCCCAGTTCATCCCACTGGGAGAGATTCTGTGCCTGGCCATTTCTGCCATGAACTCAGCCCGAAAGACTGTCACACAGGAGACACTCATTGAACACCTGGCAACATGTTTCCCAGGTAACATCTTACAATCACAACACAGTGCTTCAGGAGAGCATGCACCTGTCTTTTAAAATATATATTGAATGAAATAAAATGCTAAATATTTGTCTAAAGATTTACATTTATGGTAATGCAAAGTGGAAATGTGCTGCACTTTATGTAACTTTGCACTATTTAAGTCAATGACCAGCACTTTCAAACACTTATAAATACAAAGTGATGTATAAATTTGAGATTTAAGGTAACGTTAAACAAATTATTCCAACGAACTGTAGTTAGGAACACAATGTCTGCTGGTATTCCATCTCAAACAATATGCACAACCATGTGCGTAAATAATCTCACACTTTTTCTAAAATGAGACATTTTCTATCATTAGACATATTTGGTACCACAAAGGTTATTATTCTGACATGTATCAACTGTAGATTCTAGACTTTTTGACTGGGGTGTATAGCTTCTGTGTCTTAACCATGGGGGAGGGGTGAAGGGTTGCGTCACACTATGCAGGTTTCACAAACTCCATGATGTAATGGGGAGTAACGCTAGTAAAGGAGCAAAGCTCTGAAAACAGCGAACACAGAGACAGGGAGTACAATAAAATGAGTCTATGAGTGGTCCCCTTGGAAAAATTAGGGTATTTCTATTCTGAGTGTTGTAGGGACAATGGGCTTTGAAGGTTTAGTATTTCATTCAGCACAAACTAAGGCCATGGTCGTACTTGTTGTTGTTGTTATCTGTACATGTGATCCATACAAAGAACGGATTAAAATAAAATTACAATTTGCTAAGCCATCAGAACCGAACCGAAAACCATGGCTAAAAACCACAGTACTATAGGGATGTAACGGTACATGAAGCTAATGGTTCGGTACACATATATCTTAAAAAAGTTCAAATATGTTTATAAAACGTAACCAAGTTTTTAAAGAAGACAAATTAAGACGATTGTCAGATACAGTCTTGTACAAACAAGCATTTAGATTAACCAATCATGGCATTTGAGAAACCGAGCATTTCAAGTACACTAAAACAAGTTAAGTATATTTCTTTACAAGTCAAAAAAGTTCTTTATACCTGGTGGAATGTCTGTGAAGCATGGTCACAATTAATAATAAAAAAAGAGTGGTACCAATGTGAAATTGCTCTATTTAAGGCAATGAGCTCATCATGTACTTCTCTCTGTCCTGTAGGTGTCCCAACTCCAAGTATGGAGATTTTACGGCACACACTCAACATGCTGGTCCGAGAGCGAAAGATCTACCCCACGCCAGAGGGTTATTTCATCGTTACCCAGCAAACATACTTTATTACCCCCTCTCTCATTAGAACTAACAGCAAGTGGTACCATCTGGATGAGAGGATACCGGACCGGGTGCAACAGCAGCAGCCGTGTACCTCTCCTCACTCAGGTACCATGACGCCCTCTACGTCGGGATGTGTTCGGGAAAGAAGTCACCATAAGAGCCATGGTGACTCCTACAATACCTACCGGGAGGACATGCCTAGCACACATACCTCAACTTTACAAAAACGGTCTAAGGACCATAAAGAGTCTTCACCTGTATCTCCGCCCCCTCAGCAGCCGTCGGAGAAGAGTAAAAGTGCACATAGTTTCCCATTTAAAGCTGAGACAAACTCTAAACACAAAGATGGAAGCAGCAGTAGTGGGGAAAAGCAGTCTAAGAAGTTTGGCCTTAAGCTCTTCAGGCTAAGCTTCAAGAAGGACAAGACGAAACATCTCGCAACATTTTCTGCACAGTTCCCGCCTGAGGAGTGGCCTCTACGAGACGAGGAGACACCATCCACTGTTCCCAGGGAGGTGGAGATGGAAATCATTCGTCGTATCAACCCAGATCTGACTGTCGAGAACCTGGCACGCCACACTGCTGTAATGAAACGACTGGAGGAGGAGAAGGCACAGAGGAACAAAGCAAACTCTTCTGCTCAACAAAGTGCACGAAGCAAGAGGAGCCGCAGTCATCGAAAAGCCCAGCAGGGTAAAGCCTCCCGTTCCCATAGTAAAACACGAGCCTCCCGAGGAGATCCATCTGAGGGGTCCAACCTGGACATATCCTATGATAGAGATTACAGATTCTACAGTTCCTCATTAGTACGCTCTCCACGTGAAACTATGATGTCTATGGAGCGGAACAGAGGGAAGTACATGGTGCACAGCAACCCAAATATTGTCGAGTCTCACTTTACTACTGCACCTGAATGGGATGTTTCTGGGGAACTTGCAAAAAGACGGACAGAAATGCCGTTCCCTGAACCTTCTCGGGCACAGTCCCATTCCAAAGTGCACAGAAGTCATAGTCATACACAAGAGAGAAAATCACGTAATGAAAGGTCGGACAAGGCCAAAGAAAGGTCTCGCTCCATGGACAACTCCAAAGGGCCACTAGGTGGTCAATTTTTAGGTCCTCCAGAAGATTTTGAGTGCAGTCCTGATGACAGAAGTCGGTACTACACTGATGATGGTACTTTGAGGGCATCTGCCCAGGCAACCCACTATTCCCGCATCATGCTTTCTGCTGCTAGAATACACTCTGATGTTTGTGTGCCTGATGTTGGAAGAGGAACCTCAGAAGATGCTGTGCTTTACCGGACCTTAGAGAGAAGTAAAAGCAGGGATAGTCTTCCTGCTTACAATGACCTGAAGTCTTGCTCTCCCAAAGCCCCTGTGGATGACTATTTTCAGTGTTCTGCAGCGAATGAAGTTTCCCTTTCTGCCCCATCTTCTCTAATGAAACCTAGTCACGAGTTTACAGATAGTGTCTGGAAGGGAATTTCAGCAGAGCGACTTACACCACATCTCACACCACCTCACCCTATAGAATATAAAGAAGAAACAGCAAAGGGACTAAGTAGTATTCCTAACCCGACAACTAGCCAAACTCCCGAGCATCTCCCCAATGGACGATTGTTGCACCAACACAATCCTGACTCAGGTGACTTGGACAAAGTGCCAGAGATTTATAGTCAAGAGACTTTATTCAAACCTCCAGACTATGTAGAGAGTGGCTTCTCAAGGCCAGGTACGATACGCAAGTCTCCCCACACCAAGTCAGCAGAGGTCCTGGAGACTCAGGAGCATTTCGATAAACCTCTACCACTGACTGTGCCACCGCCCTCTGCTCAGGAGCAGGCTTCATGCGCAGAAACCACTTTTGACTATTATAATGTATCCGATGATGAGTCAGAGGAAACGAGTCATAAGAACCGTGTTGAGGAGAAGGTATTAGATGAAGGTGGGACAATGCAGTGGTTGCTGGAAAGGGAGAAAGAGAGGGATTTGCAGCGGAAGTTTGAGAAGAACCTTACATTTTTAAGTCCCAAGGAAGGCGAGGGCAGCAACAGCCAAAAATCGGTCCATTCTACACGATTGGACAGTATGGACTCCAGCAGTGTGACTGTGGACAGTGGATTTAATTCCCCACGGTAAGGCACTCAGGGCCACTTTCAGAGTTTGTTGACATTTTAGGCATGTGTCGTTTTAGGCGTATGCTATTCTATGAATAGACAAATGTAAATGTTCTTTTTAAACACAGTGTTACTCACAAAAATAATTAGGATGTTTTTTTGTTGTTTTAGAAACCAGATGGAATTCTGAACTTGGTTTAAACTTTACATTATTTTCTTTTAAGCAATACTATCCTCCTTTGTGAATCATGGCTGTACTCATACTTAATCCAAGCACAAAAATGCAAATGTAGGTCACCATCAAAAACAGCATAGTCACGCATATGTAAAGAAAACATGCTCAGGAATGTTTAATTCTATAGAAGTAGCATTTTTTGGATTACTTTATGAATCATGTTTTCACTTAACCAGAAAAGGCACATTGTAGGTCAGCCACTACCATTTTGTAAATCCAATCTAGTTTTTAATCAATTATTTTGTCTGGTTTCCTTTTAATTGGGGTTTGTTTGAAAAATGTGTTGTATTGGGAACTCCCAAGACATTTGTTTTTAAAAGATTGTTGTGCGTGCATTGTAAGTTGGATTGTTGCATTGTGTGTTCACCCAATTTCTGAATTGATTGGCATAATTTAGTCACTTTATCTAGTGATGTCTTTTTACATGATGCAACTCATGCAACTTTACATTGTAACATTATCCTTGACCCCCCCCCCCCCTCCTTCCCTTAAACTTAGACCTTTTGGCACAATCTTCAAATGTGTGAAACCTCTAATTACCTTCCAGCATTTTTGTCTATGCTCAGTAATTATAGTGCAATAATATTCATAAACAAGATTTAAGCTCTTGTTCATAGACATAATTCTAACAAGGAAGAGATGCAGTGTCAGTCAGAGCGACTATAAAGAACAATGAGGCATCCTAAAATATCTTGATTTGTAAAGTTTGTGTTGAATTGAGAAGTGGCTGGATGTTATGAGGGGATTCCTCTCTCTATGGTGGCAAGAAAAAAGAGACATTTCTCACATTTGATGAACAAATTACTCTTCCTGTCTTTAGTTGTTTTATTGAGTGTTATTTTGCCCCAAATTAAAGTATGTAGTTTTTCATTCCATCGTTGATTTGCTGTTTTTGCCCTGTTTTTGTTTTCTTTGATGACATGGTTCATTGAAATTCGCTGAAAAATACACTAAACATTGATTAATAAATATGTTGAGATAACTCAGCTTTTTTGTTCAGCTAACCAATCTGGAATGTTTTGCAGGTCAATGGCGGAAAACTATTTTCTGCACTTGTTTTCAGAACTTAGAAATTAGGTTACTAATTAGGAAATAAAAAAAAAAGTCTTTTTATTGTTGTGCTTGCTTTCGACCTCTGGGGTTGATCATGTTTTGAGCTCTCATAAAATAGACCGTTGAATTGAATTTCTTTATGACGTGCTTGTCTTTTTTTTTTTTTCTTTTGAACATTTCCATACTGTAAGCAGTTTGCTCAGTAGCATTTTTTATCTATTTAAAGTGGGTTTTGAAAACATTCAACAAATTCAAAATTCTTGTCTGAAACATGAAAATGTTACTCCAGTTTGTATGAATTTAGGAATCGTGTGCACACGTTTTTGCAAACCAATATGGAAAGTAATTTTTTACAAGAGATCAACTAACATTATAGGCTCATAAACATTTAGAAACTATGAAATATTTGAACTTTTACAGTTAATTACCATCTTCCTTTTATTCATTTTTAAATGTTCATCTAAAGGCAAAAAAATCAAGGCACCATAATTTAATTTTGTTTTTCAATTTCAAAACCCAAACTGAAAGAATACTTGGGACAGACTAAAACTAATTTACATTTTTGTCATTTAAATTCAAAACAATCATTCTAATCATGTTGAGTTTGTGTTTATGGTAGAAACTTACATTTAAAATGACAATTTAAGCAGTTTGGACGCACAAGTTTTGTTTTCTTTATATTGTCAAAGTCTTACAGTTTTACGTAGTTCTCTTTTGCTGCTTTTCTGTCTTTTCTCATTTATCTTTTTCCTAACATTCCTTCAATATCAGAGCTGGGCAACATTTGAGGATGAATTTGAAATAAATTGGCAAAGATATAAGTGATATTGGTGGAGAATCCACCAATTTGAACAAGTAATGGGAGATTTGGAATGATTATCCTCTTTTCTCCTATGTTGGCATTGTTGTTTACAACACAGGAAGTATAAGATACATATGTCAATCTCGACCATAGAGCCATTATCCCTCCATGCAATAACATGATAATAAAACTTTCCATTGGTTTAGCACATGAGTCAGCTGGCCCAGCCAGTATTCATGGAAAAAAGTTGTTGCACAATTCTGATTACCACCATTACTTAGATACTGAATGTTAACCTTGATTAACCACCATCTTTTTCCTTCTTCAACATTCTAAACTAATCTTTCTAATCTTCTTCTTTCATAACAACCTGCTTCTTTCTGCTTCTCTTTCCTTCTGTCTCTCCTCAGCACGCGGGAGAGTCTTGCCTCCAACACCTCGAGTAATGTGGAAAATAGTCGGCGGCAGAACCTGGCTTTGAGTCCAGGGCACATGGGCACCAAGCGCCCTCCTCCGCCCTACCAGCCACCCAGTTTCCGTTCATCCCGCGAGCCACCCAGTAACCGCACCGAGAAGCAAGCCTCCATCACCAGTGTGTAGTGGTGATCCAAGCAGCTACAAACTTGACTTCACCAGGACTGTTACCATCTCACAGGCTTCATCCAGACTCCATTCGTGGAGGCATATTTGATTTTGTTTGGAAATTTGTAACCAATTCTGCTGCAGAAATCACTTCATTGGGAGTACACCATGTTTGGGATCAAATCCTCAATCGGAATCATATAGGTGTTCTGTTTTTGTTTTTTTTATGTATCCACTACGGGTTTCGACTGTCTTCTGTTCCTGACTTCAGATGCCTAATCCTCCATCGCTGCGTCAAGAGTTCATTTTGTACGCTCAGGTCCCTCACCAAAAAATCCCTGGAAATCAAAACAAACGTGTCGTTTCCGATGGAACCGATTAATTTCAATTTTTCTTTTCATCTGCTGCCCTTGGATTGTACACTGAAAGTAAAGCAAACCACTTCATAAAAAAATAACAATTTACATATTAACTGGTGCTTTTGCATTGAATGGACCATTTCCAAACCTACAAAAAGAACATTTACTGTCAGATTTTTCTCTTCTAACCAGGTGCTCAATGACTAAAGGATACACACATTACTACCTCCACTATGTGTAGAGTGGTAGAGGGAGACAAGGGAGAGATGTCCACCCCAGCATAGCTCCAGTGTTTTAGCCAAACATGATCAGCTTGCAAAACTGTGAATGTATTGCTTGTGCTTTTAGTCACACCACCATCAGTCCTACCCTTTTCATTTACCAAGAGATGAATCGCTTGGGTAAAAGAGAGGGCACTTGTGTAGAATTTGGACCCATTTATAGCGTGGATAAATTAGATCGTCATATCTCTGATATGTCCTGCCATCTTGAGTTTCTTATTGTTACTATGATTATGGTTATTGTAGGAATAACAACATGGTTGATAATGCGATCCAGTTTACTCTGAATTCTTTTCTTATTCTGACTCATGTGAGCATTAGAACAATCATTTGCTGATTCTTGAGATTTGGGACAATACATGTTGTTTTTTTTATCAGCTGTGGTATCAAAGAAGTTTCTAAACATGATGAACTTCTTTAAATTGCTTCTAACAGTAAATTTGTAAGAGATGGCTTTAGATGTGTATTAAAACAGACATCAGTGATTTTTTTTTTTCTCTTGGGGGCGGAAGTATAAGATATTAAGTATAAACTCTTTAATCTGTTCATAAAATCAATGCTTTGGTTGAACTCACTTGAGTGACATAAGTATTTGACCCCTGTCAGCCAGTAAGATTTCTGGCCCGTATGTGCATTTTATACAGGATAATAGCTATGATTAAGAGCCTCACTTAAAGGAACACTACATTTTGTGACATTTAGTGTATATTCCGCCGTGATATTAGCTGCCGTTTTGAGAGGTAAAGTTCAGCCTAATTCTGTTCCGTCTTCGCAGACTGGTTATTACATGAAGACTGGCATTTATTGTAGTTTGGCCAAAAAATGGACAATCAACTGCATTACACGGCAAGTATTGATGCTGAGCTTTTAATGGTGTTTATTGAATTTTCAAGCCAAATTTAGGAGCTGGCACTGATCTCCACCATCCTCTGCTGGCTATTTACAGCTCCAGTTTTCATCTTTTGTCGATTTCAACACAAAAGATGAAACCCTTTGCCACACAGGGGTCTCTGGGCTTGGGATTACATCATGTTGTAATGCGGTTTCACCATTTTTAAACAATATCAATACTTCTGTAAAACCACTCATGATATGAAAGTAATCTGTGGTATCGGGAGAATGAATCTGTGTCATAAAAGTGGAGTGTTTCTATAACGGGAGGAATCTGCTTGTTATCTAAATAACAACATATCCCCTCAGAAGAAAACAATCAAATTCCAAAATCTCCCAAGAGTGAGTCGAGCGAGCCCCATGGTATATTGGGCGGTGCGCTGGACATATGTAAGCAGTTGCACAGGACGACTCGGGTTCGAATTCTGAACCTGAAGTAATTTCCCAACCTTTTCCACATCTCTTCCTGTCATCAAAACTGTCCTATCTGTTCTGAATAAAGGCACAATTGGGCAAAAAAAAAGCTTTTGGGGGTGTTTTTGATAACCACAAGGGGAAAAGGTAACCACATTAAAAAGGTGAAGAACGAGGCGATGTATTGACAAAACCTGCCTGTGAACCTCCTTCCCTCAACCAGGGCATTGGAAACAGGTTGTGATAATCCAGTCAGACAATTATTCAAAACACACTTTTGACAGGGGGTCAATTGCTTCTTTCCCTCAATGTGAAATAGCTACAAACACAAACATTTAATCATTTGAAACAGAGGTGAACATTTAATTTTAAATACTTTTTATTTACTATTTAAATACAGAATTTTTTTATCTCAGATATCTTGACCTTAGTTTGCATGTCATGCAGATTATAATAAGTGTTTGCATTTTTTTTATTCTAAACAGAAGTAATGAGTTCTCCAATAAATTAAGCATGATTTGTTAAAAATAGATATTTAACCAAGAGATGAATAATGTGGATGTGTATTCACCTTTTATTCAATATGAATACTATATTTGTCAAAAACATTATACATATGTAATAGCCATGACAAAAATATTTAAATTTGGAGACCTGTTTTTTTTTTTTTTTTTACAAAACCATTAATGCTAAATTTTCACCACACAAGTCACAATTTTCAGTGACCAAATGTTACACTTCAAGGCTATAAGAGTTATGCACACCATGTTTTTTAACACTTTATCATATTGTATTCGGATTATCGATACCTTTGAAGAAGATTAATAATCTGAAAAGTTATCGCTGATTTGTAAAAGCCGGGAATTTTCATTTTCAGCTAGCTTAATGCTACTTTCTGGTAGCACTCATGGTCATGTGTGAAGTAGTAATCATGCAGCATCAATGGTGCCAGCCATTAGCTCACAACACAGTTTGCCATTGGTTGATACAGTTTATTTTGGAATTGCGACTTCTAGTAGTGGGTTTCCTGTTTTACATTTAGTCTTCTTTTCAGTTTGATATCTAAAATCCAGTTGCGTGTAACAAGGCTTTTCTTGTTGGTTGTGTCATAGGTTTCAGATGATGCTACATGCTCTTTTTTTGTTGCCATCTCAGACATAATATTGTGAATACATTTTATTTCAGGCACCTTTCATGGCCCACAAGGGCCCACACGAGCAATGCATGGAACCATTTATTCAAGACCAGTACAGAAAACTTGCCAGTAATGGGCTCTTGTAGTTGTTGCACAGGTAAACGCCCTCGACCGCATTGCTGTTTTTCGGTAGGATCATCCAAGTCCAATGTATATCTCATTAACGTTTGCTCATGATGCACACACACACACTTTTGGCTCCCCCCCCCCCCCCTTCTCATCATGTCAACAAGGATCAGCTTTTTAAGAATGCAATCTCTGGTGGCAACATACTGTACTGTGCCTTTATTACAGAACAACTGTTTGTTGTCTTAACTGATTGCGTGGCCTGTTTTGTCCTAGGGTTCAAGAATCAATTATTTATATGTTTTAAATATGTTACCATTAAATTTAAATCTGATATTATAGCTTTTTTTGTGCAGTGACATTCGCTGCTCTGTTAAGTGAACAACTGTCATGTTTCCTTCAGAATTCTAGACAACTGTATTTTGCTCTCAAATAAATGGATTAAACCTGCAGCCAGGATTACTGACCCTTATGATTCCATTTTGCACTATTGCCTGTGTTCTGGTGACTGTAAAAAGAAAAAGAAAAATCATCCAAATGGATGTACTGTTTATAATGAACATATTTCATACGAAATACTGACGGTCCATGAAATGTCTTCCCTAAACATGATGGATTTCTTAACATTGTTCTTTATTGTGACATTACGTCATTCTGTAAGAGATGGCTATCTGTCGAGCTGAGTATAAAACCTACAAGGGGGATTTTTGGGGTAAAGTCTATAATATTTCAAAAATTCCCCATTTGTGTAGTTGTGCTGTTAAATGTTTTAGTGTACTAAATCCCTGGCCTGGGGATTATGTAACTTTTTAAGACAATAAAATACCATGACATGTTTAACTGGGCTCTGTGATCTCTTGGATGATGTCATGGCTTTGTTGAGTTCTGGTATCACGTGATCTGCACAGCTTGATAAATGTCATCAGCTAAAATACCAAAATCCACCACTAGAGAGCAACCGAAGAAACTACAATGTGTTTATTCCATCATCTTTGGATAAATATTCTTTTTTTCCTTTTCTTTTTTAAGAACAATATACATATACATATATAAGTTAAAAATACACTGTATAAGACAAGACTAAATAAAAAAGTGCAGATTTTGGACACTAATAAATATTTGGACAACTGATTTTTTTCCTGGCATGTTTTGGTCATTTTTAATTTGCAATTTAAATATTTCTAATTGTTTAAAGCTTAAAAATGGAGTGTGTGTGCATGTGTGTGTGTGTATACAACAACAAATGAATGTTCCATTTTAATGACAATTATGTATATCTATCAAAATGTTTTTGATAGCATTCATTAAATTTATGATGGATTCAGAAAAACAAACAACAAAAAGCTCCACTTCAACTTTTAAACTCAGATACCTCAATGTACTTCTATAAATTACCTTGAGCTGTAAAGATCCTAAAATGATTTTTGTTTGAAAACCAACCTTACATTTGTCTTGTTACATTTTTATTATTATTATTTTATTTTATTATTATTTTATTATTTTATTATTAAGGAAATTTGAGGAACACTGGAATACTGCATAGCATTTTGCACCAACAGAGATAGCAGAGCTACAACAATATTATTTTTATTACATGATTCTTCTGGAGAACGTCAGATATCATTTGATTTCAATATGTCAAGAATATATAGACTCCTTTTATTGACACCTAAAATTGATTTCCTATAAATAGTAATGATTCTTATTTTCCCAAAGTATAGAGTTATGAGTTACAACCTTCTGAGAGCATTTTACCAAAAAGTCAAATACTTTTTATGGGACTATTGCTAATCGTAGAAATGTCAAAATTACCATTCGAGCAAGAATTGAATCCTGCTGATCTTGTTTAACAATCTGTTTGGAATATCATACCACCTGGACATGAATTATTTCAACTAATTGACTCTTAAGAGCTGCAAACAACAATATTAACTTAAGATTTTAGGATCCCCATTAACATACTCTATAATTACTATAAAAATGATAACAGTGTTTATTCTTCCATATAAATGTAAAAGTAATTGAGTTCAAGAAAATAATTAAGTTAAATTATGCTGTATCCAAGATTGTTTGTCTTATGCTGTGTCCAATAAATATGAACGTGTTAGTGGGAAGGAAGTGTTTTCTTAAGTGACATTAGTTTCTATATTTGTTCATGTTGTAATTTAGTCAGCTTCTAACCAAACTATTTTTTATTTGTGAAATATTCTGTATGGATATGGAAGTTGTTTAAGGGGTCTCCTCATTTCTTTTGAAGACTTTTGTGTTTGATATAATGAATTATGTCTGGATCACAACCAATCAAAGTTCAGTGTATTTATTCCATATTTTACTCTTCAAAACCTTTGCATTTAAGACTCTTTTAGAGTTACATTGTGTTGCAAAAGTAAACATTGACATCTTCCAGGCTGCTATTATTTGGGGTGTACTCCAATCTGGTTTTACATTGAAGTTGCAACAGCAGGCACATGAATACATGTATAAACCAGTATAGAAACAAGCAACGGTTTCCGCAAGTCAGTGGTTTAATGCGCACAATGTTCAGTGCACTTTTTATTTGAAGTTTCATTTCAGCTGGTTACTTGCTGATATTAAGGCTCCACCCAGGATCAGCTCTGAGCATGTGCAAACTCCTCACCGTAATGACACATTTTAGCAATTGGCCCAAATACTTCCTAATTATTTAAGAAACACAA
This sequence comes from Danionella cerebrum, assembly GCA_007224835.1. Lineage (NCBI taxonomy): Eukaryota > Metazoa > Chordata > Actinopteri > Cypriniformes > Danionidae > Danionella > Danionella cerebrum. Next base: position 433,976 of record SRMA01025877.1, on the reverse strand, counting down.
ACATGACGAGTAGAAACAGGACTTTGTTTGTTTATTAGGAGTTTCAGCAATGATGATGCATCAGGGGTTACATCTCAGCACAGCATCAGAGAGATCCATCAATCAACCACCAAAAGGAAACCTAACAGTCCATAAATCTTCCAATTGGAAGAGGATACATCACATTTCCCACACAGCAGAATATGATCAAAATGAGAAAATATCAATTTAACGGAATGATCACAAGATACCTGGGAAATGCAGAGCTTGTAAAATCTATATTCAGCAGCACAGCACTCAATAAAATGACTGAAATCAAAAGTTTCAAATGTCAGCAGGTCAAAGCTCAAATAACATTAATTTTTAGACAATAAAACAACAAGATTAGACTAAAACTACAATGTACAATGGTTCCATCAGTAAAATGGTGACTACTGGTCTTCTGCTGTCCGTTATTTCACTAGTTATGAATGACACTAGGAGAAAAGCTCCACAGGTTTGAGCTGATTCTTTCAGGGGTGAAATGTGAGCTAAAAGTGTACAGCATCACAGGGGCAATCTCAGTAGTTCTGAAATGTGCTTTTCTGTTGTTTATCTAATTCACGACAGCAGATGAGCACATCTTGTGGATTCCGCACAGGCCAGATCCTCTGTACAGGTAATAGTAACCCTGAAAAAGAGCAGTGAAGAAATTGTCACACTTTGTGATTTGCAGGAATATTACACATCATCTTTATTTCTGGAACATATGCTCTGAATATGGTATAAAATGTACACACGCTTGAATGTGGAGAATTCTTTACAGGCAAAACAAAAAACAACATGCGGCTAGAGCACAATGGAGTGTTGAGGAATCTGCAGCACCCCCTGTTGGTTGAATCCAAGCTTACACTTTAAGAGCCTTAAATAGGTGGTGATTTAATAATTTTATTTGCAATAAAATTGCAATTTAAAAACACTTGCAAGCATGGAAGACAACAGAAAAGCATTGTGCTCATGAAGCTTTTTCTCAGTAAACCGTATGTTTCTGTACTTCCTGGTTTTTCCAGAGATAAAAATGAGAAATGTATCTATTATTGAACCAATTGTTTGCTTTTTCTAGTGCTAATGATACAGTGTGTGCTGACAGTAGAAAAACAAGAAAGTGTGTCTCTGTGGTTTTCAAACTGAATTTATGTAAAATAAACAATGATGAGTCGAAAATCAAAATCTCATTCATGTAACAGGTAAAGATGAAAATGTTAAGAAATCATAATCAAATCTGATTTGTTTGTTGTTTTCCCGTCTCACATTTAGGGGACATTTTATCCAAACTTCCCTTAATTGATAAACTGCCTTTGACTTTTAATAAGAAGTAGAACAAATGGTTCTATGTTTTCTCATATTTATTTAATTATATATGGGTCATAGTTTTAGGTTAAAAAAGCAGGTTAAAAAAAAGACACAATATATATTTTGTTTTAGTGGCGGTGGTGGTGGCAGTAAAGAAAAAAACATCAGAACTGAAGATTTTACCTAAAGTCTGGCAGAAAGGGGGGGGGGGGTAGATGTCTGGGTCGTGTGATTAGACTGTTAAGACAATGTTAAGATTTTGTTACCTGCTCTCCATAGTCCTCTCCCCAGCTGTTCTTGATGGCCCAGAATGGAACTCCATTACCTGATTGACCACATACAGAAATACAAATTTAACGATACGAAAGACATTTTTGTTATAATAAAAGCTAAAAAACAAACAAAAAACAAAAACTGATAATTAAATTAATGCCAACTGGAGAGTTCCTAGTTCCTCCTCGCCGTCATGGACTGTTTGGCGTCATCCGGTGTGCTTCTGAATGAACACTGTGGCTATAAGGTTTGGAATGTATTGGCACTTATTGGACTAGCCTGCCTCGACGGTACATTTTAGGGAATAACATTTATCCTCATGTTTGAGAGAATGAGATTTTTTATAAAAATGTCTGATCAAAGCATTGAATGAATGAATATATCTCACGTTGTCCAAATCCCACAAGCAGCACTGCATGATCAATCATCCAGGGGTTGCAGAAGATCTTTAGAGGATGAGAGACTCCCTTTCTGTAAAACTAAAAATATACATAAAAACATAATTTGAGAAACACTTAATTTCATAAAAAAAAGCTTTGTGCTATTTTTAAATTGTGTATAAAATAAAAATTATGTATTACGCTGTCAATTACAATTAGACTCTTTTTTTCAAACATTTTAAATATATGTACGAAAAACAATTTGCGTGTTACTCAAAACATTCAAAACTTGAATGTAGTATGGTTAATACAATTTAATGCACCTACAATCGCATTTACATATAATAATTTGTTTTGCAATGAAACTGATGTGTTCTTTACCTGCATGGCAAACGCATTGAGGGCTGCAGACACCGGACCATTCTCGGAGAGAAAACTTGCAATTTCTACAAGACATCATTAAATGCAGCTCAATTAAGGGTATGCACAGCTTCTAAAATGCATGTAGTTTAAATTATGGTATATTTTATATATTAGTTGATGGTTTTTCTGTAAAATAAAACATTAATGTCGTTAATATTAAATAAAAATGCCATCAAAAGGGTCATTTATATGATTATTAGAATACTTGATAATGTTTTGATCAAGAAACAAAACCTTTTTCCCTTGTCAAAAACACCTCAGATCAAAATGCGTATCATGATCCTGAACTCCTGCTGATCTCCTCAGCTCCTGCTAAGAGAACTCTCTCTCTCTCTCTCTCTCTCTCTCTCTCTCTCTCTCTCTCGATCTCTACTGTCCTGTTTAAATACAATGTATACAAACTTCAAATGCATCTATTATGAAAGAAATTTCTCAGTGTTGTATAATGTTGTAAGTTTGTGCACAATTATTTAAGATTTAACATTTTTCAATATCATCATGTGATCTCAGGAATTTGTGAGCTTGCATTGTTCCTTCCAAAAGCTCTGTAAAAATATTTAAAAAAATTTAATTTCCTGCTTTAATTTTCCTTGTTGTTTTAAAGAGGGTTTAGTTTAATTCTGTTTATTGACACATCTCTAGTTCCTTCCCTCACCATTTTCATCTTTGGGCAGTTCAACAGAGCTGTTAATGTAGGCGGCCACCTTCCCAGTGGAGAAATTGCACGTCTGCTTGTGTCCAGTGTAGTTGTAGTCAGTTTCTGTCTCAAGCCCTCCTTCACAGGACACAAGGGACATTTAGACATTAGGCTGGATGTTGATTTGTCTACACTCCACACCAGGGGTGTTCTTGCTTACCAAGATTCTCGATGGCTTCATAGGCATTAGATGGCAGTCCACCACCACAGGCTTGGTCTAGCTTATCACAGTCCACCAATTCTGTAACAAAAGAGTTTCAAACTGAATTAAAGAATATTTATGTTTTTTTTAAGAATTATTCACTCTTGTTTTGTTGTAAATGTTTTCAAATACTGAGGTATTGTTTGTGTTGAATTAAACAACATCTGAGAATTATCAGAGAATCATTTTAGCAATGAGCTAAATATTGCTTTTTTTAGCATGTTTTAGTGCCAATTAGCATGATTATATTTCCCTAGCATGTTTTTACATGTCATATGGTTAATGTTGATAATAAATTTTGAACACAAATGGTAAAAAAACAACTTTTAGCACATATTACAAATGACTATCAAGCTATACAAAAACTGTTTCATGTTTTAGCATGTTGTTGATTAGCCAACATTGTAAACATGGCATTATCTTTTTAAATCTTGCTATGAGTAAACATTTTAACAATTTAGATGTGTTTAAACACAATGTTTGAATATGTTTTAATAGCTTGTTCAGTGTTGTTTGAGCATAGTAAAGAACACATATACCCTGCTCAGAAAGGGATAGCAACTGTCCAGTTTTCTTGTACCACTGTCCCTCAATGTTTCCAGTCACTGAAAAGGCCCAACAAGAGCCACACATGCCCTGCAAAAGACAAACTAGTTAGAATATACAAGTTGAAAAGAACCTCATACTTTTTTCTGAAATTGTAGGTAATAAAAGCACTTCAGAATAAATTTCTGTACACTTCATTTGACCAAGTATTATAATAAGCATTAAGCATGGAGTTGTGGATTAATAGACAACGAGATTGAGATGTTTGCTGATTTAATCCCTATTTTTAATACAGTGTTTTCAACCTTTTTTGCATTGAAAAAAATCAAGAGCCACATCACAAGAAAGAAATGTAAAAAAAAATGAAACTCTGTACCCTATATTGACACCATAAAGTTGTTTCCATTTGAATGTCTTGAATAGGAAACGTATTTTAAAAGTGTTCATATATCTTCTCACTTGCCTTGGTCCATTTTAAAAGGTCCAAAGATGGTAAAAATACGTGTTTCCACTTTATTTAATCACTCTCAGGCAAAGAGATGTTTGGAAGGAATTTTGTAAGAAGGGTAAGTTTCAAAACCACAGCCATTTCTTACTTATGAAACTCTTCCATGAAACTCTTGGGTGGTTTCAAACAGCCCAATCTCGAAATGTAAATATTGTGTCCTCTTGCACAGCTAACCTTTTTTGCCATAATTTTGATATGTCTTTATGTCCTATCTAACTGGAGCAAATAATGTGGTAGGCTAATGCTGATGATATTATAAAAATACAAAAATACTTTTGGTTGAAGTGGTTTTTCTATTTTTCCTATTGGACACAGACTTAGACCGCAAGTGGTGATTTTTTTTTTTTTTTTGGTGTGATAAATTTACAATTTACAAACCTGATTCTTCACAGGACTGACTGCCCCATGTTCCCTCCAATCCCAGCTCTCAGGTGCAGCTTTACTAGCCGGGGCTGCTGGCTTCATTTCTTTCTTCAAACTCCACTGGCTCAGCATTGGGTTCAGGTACATCATTCTGAACTCATCCTCTAAACAAATCAATACAAACCAATTTACACCCTTAAAACTGTCACTTTGAGATCCACAGAGTCATTTTCTCCAGTATATTACGCAAAAAATCTATTAACGTACCAGTGAGGTCACTGAACTTGGTGATGCCATACTCAGCTGATCCCTGTTCCAGAGACTGTAGAGTCTGAGCTGTTTTCATATTGTCTTGGAAAATGCGCAAGCGCCTCTCAGCTTCTGTGGAATTTAGAGGGAAAAAAGCATAATAATGTTCACTGTTTATTGTTTGCACATAAAAAACTCTTTACATTTCAATTTTACAAAACGTATGTGGTGGTGCATTATAATTGCTACTTATATCTTAATTTTCACTTTAATCGCTGCAGATCAATTGGCTCTTTTTGAAGTCTGGTCCCTCAAATGATCATGAGCTACTGCTGATCCCATGATCCCACCTCCTTGTGTTGTGTTTCCCTTTACAGCCAATAAGTGACAGTATAAACTACTGTAGATGGGGTTTTTAGGTCATGTAAGTAAAACTTTTGGTCCATAGTCATGAGTGAGATCCGTGAAGGTTTGTGACCATCAAAAACACACAAATCTAACAACCGTTTTTTTTTGTTTTTTTGTTGTTTTTTTGTGGTGATGAAAAAACAACAACTCTAAATATGTTACATTTTAATCATTAACCATGACTAATAAATAACATTTGTGTTTAAAGTTGCAATTTCAGCTTTTACAGTAAATTAAATATGAATATAATTGTAATACTATTATAGGTATTAATATAATATACATGTTTTTATTACTTATTATTTATTAAATATTACGTATTAATATAAATACATTTAATGCCTTACCTTCTTGAGAGCTGTATGTTTTGTTGTATGCGACCATGAAGCTTTTAAACTGGGTCAAAAGCTCAACACCTTCCTGAAAATAGTCAAAAAGCATAACCATTACCAAAAACCTTTGCAAATATTTAAAGTGTATCCCTACCTTTGTGGGTTTGCCATGGGTTAGGGGTACAGCTGCAACCTTTTTCAGCTCCTTGAAATCTGTAGCACAAGGAAAACATTTTCAAAACATTGTTCAAAAACAATTCAAAGTGCATGCATGATCAGATTCCCTTCCTGTACATAACGTTTAGAATGCTGTGTTTCACACCACAACAGCATCTCTGTGTTATGTGATGCTCTGTGCTTCATGTGGCCGACAGATCTGCCATCTGTCCAAGGCAACTCACCCACAGGCTGGCATTTCTGTTTAAGCAGAGTGGACTTGTTTTCCCAAGGAATGTCCCAAACCTCAAACAGACATACCTCCGTCTGTGGACAGAGAGGAAGAATGAGCATGATTAAAAGAATGTAAGAAATGCTTTTCTAAAAAAAAACACATATTTCCAGGAATTCTACAGAACAAATGCTGTTTTGTGAACTTTGCTACTGATTGTATGAACCAGCAATGCCAATGGCACACCTCATGGTTGACTCCCATTATCTTTGGTTAACTGAGATATTACATCTGCTTTTGGCACCGTTAACCACCATATGGCAACAGATTGAAGATACTTGGATTATCTGGTGCGGTTCTCTATTTTCTACCAATTGAGCCAATTAAAACTATTGAAACATAAGCCTCCGCAGGTCATCTCTGTTGTGTTCTATGCTAAGACCTTTTTCATTTCTAATTCCTTGTATACTTATCAGCACCATCTTCAATAAATGTTTTTCTCCATCTTTGTTTCTCCTCCAAACTTTTCACAACCTTCCATCCATTCTTCACTTGTTGAGTGCTTTGTGAAATTCAAAGTGTGGTTTTCTATTTTTTCCTTCCTTATCTTAGCCCATGAACTCTCATGCATTCAATGGTTTACCCTTTAGATGGCTCTGGGTTTCCTCACCTTCTGCTTGTGAGGCTCCGGGAAGAAATCACAGGTTTCCACGGTGCTCAGTTGTACAGCTTTCCTACACTGAGTGCTACCAATCTCCACCATAATACTGTAGCGAATGCCTTTAACCAACTGGAAACAAAAAAAATTACATTTACAAAGGGGCATGGATTATGACATTGTAATAAATATTTTTTCAATCGAAACAATAAAAAAACTAAAATTTTAAACAGAATACTACTGAGCCTGAACGATAAACTAAAATGTAAAACCACCTTTTTGAATTTCTATATTTAAAGAGGAGCATACAATAAATATAAAAACGTCAATTTTATAAAAAAAAAATTCTTAAAATCTAAACAAAACTGGTGCTTTTTGCTTATCTCCGTGGCTAGATGATTTTAAGGGACTTTAAAAAAGCATTTTTAACATGGCACTAAGCAGTAATATGTGTAAAAATGCGCAGTTTTTCTCTACTATAGCCGTCATTCGCGTCTGCGCAATGGGACGCATTGTTATCCTTTTTTAATGCGTCAGCACGCATTTTACGTAACGAGGCCTGTGCGGTTGTTTACGTCTGGTAAATCACATGAAAGCTCTTAGAATAACTTCTTTTAATAAACGTAACATTTACAAAACTGTGTGAATAAAACATTAACTGTTATTAACAACTGTGTTAATAACATTAAAATGACCAATGAAAACAGCATGTTTACTACATTTAAAAATATATTTAAATCTTTTGCGATAGTAATGTGAACATTACCTGTTTACTGGCTGAAAGAATTTTGCTGACACGACGAATGTGCATCGTGTTAGATCCCATGTTATATCTTTCCTCAGCAAACCTGACAGCTTTCATAACTCCTGGGTCAGACTCCGACAAACGAACCGGGGATCCCGGTGCTCCGATAACCGGGCGATCCGGACCGTCATCTTCTAATCCCAAAACCAGTCCGAGAAGAAGGTAGCTGGCAAAAGCTAGGTAAATGCACTTATTGTGCATATTTACGAGCTTTCAGAACAGATAACGCAAACGTCGGGGGTTGTGTTTGTTTTGGATATATGCTCGCAGTGTTCTGTCAGATTGGATGGAGAGACGTCCCACACAAAGATGGCTGACCCAAGTTAAGGCTATTGCCCGCACAGATGCCAATCTGTGCCTATACTCTGCTAGGGCGCTGCGTTCTGGTTACAATCATACGAATACAACTATATTAATGTACTACTTATTACATACACATTTAATACATTGTTTTAGGCATACTGTATTTATATATATATATATATATATATATGTATATATATATATGTCCTCTAATAATACTTTCTCTTTTTTCATATTGATCTTGTCCTCTAAATATTAATATTTGTTTTGTCATTATTTTTAATTTTTACATGTTGTAATATTAATTTAAAAAAAGAATGCATGCTTTATGTATTAACATTTATGGTTACTGACATCATAAACATCTAATTTTCTATTTACAGTTACCGGTACTTTAAAATCATCCCATGGCTAGTATTATGATATTGTTCTTTCTGTTCTTTTTCTCAAGGTTCTAGTAATCCTAATGTTTCATTGTGCTTTGCAAACTGTACGTTCATTTGCTTTGTTCTAAGATTTTGAAAGTACTCCACATTCTTGATTTTCTGAGACAAATAAATTCATTCAAATTGAGGTTAAACATAAGTTGCTTAGTACTCTCTGCTGGCATTTTATTCCTTGATACGCTGATGAATAAGCTCATCTTCTGTTCAGTCATTTATAAATAACATAACATTAGCTGGTGTGAACTATTCAATTACAAGAGTCACTGTATTTGACAGGTCATAAATGGACATTAAACCTCAAGGAAGAGGGCGTGGAGGAAGAGGAAACCAGACTGAAGAGGTAAGACTTAATATCCTCCAAAACATACCTTTTTTTGTTTAAAGGTTTTTCATTTTTTTTACTTTAATTTAAACTGTAGGAAATGTAAGCAACAAATAATACTTAGTTCTGTCAGACTGTAAGACATTTCCGTTAAAAACCTTGAACTATGTTTATGGGGTTTTTTTTTGTCTTCAGAGCAGAGATGTCCGTCTTTCTAAATCTCTATCGTATGTGTTGCGCCATGGAGCCAGTAAGATGGGTCTTCAGATGAACTCAGGTGACAATAAATACATAGTTCTCACGTGTCATCCCACCGTGGACATTTTATTTATATAATTATGTAATGTATATAAATAGGTAATCTGTAAATATACATTTTTAAGTAACATACAGTATATTATTTACTTTACACAGATCTGTATAAAAGAAATAAGTAAAATCTGAATTTCCATCATATACTGTCTCCATGCAGATGGCTTTATATTTGTGGACGAGCTTCTATCTCATCAACAATTTCGCTCATTTTCATTGGAGGACGTAGAAAGAGTAGTGGCCACCAATGACAAGCAGCGATTCAAGCTTTGCAACCAACAAAGTGGTCGACTGCAGATACGAGCAAATCAAGGTCACTCAGTCCAGGTCAGTTTTTTTTACTCTTTTTGTTGCCAACTCTTTGTTGAAATCTATTATTGCAGCTGGTTGTTCGATGAAGTGTGTAATGCTGAAGGCATCCACTATTGTGACGTAGGATGTACAGGATTACATGCGCATGTTTGTAACTAATTGATCACCGAACAGAGGTGTTTGTGTTTTTCCTCACAAAGTGTTGAAAATAATTTTTAAAATGCCATAAATCGACTGCCACATGTTGGTTTGGTAGAGCCATTACAGCGTTTCAGGGGTGTTTGAGTGTCCGTGTGGATGCACTTTTTTTGTACACGGTGTGAGGAAAAAATGATTTGTGCGACTGGGTCATTTGAGCCCCAAATGAGTGGGATTTGTGCACTTAATATATTACAGCAAACAGGAAGTGATGGAAGTGAGGTTGACAAAAGTCCCATTGACATGGGGAAGGCATGGCGTATTTTCTATACTGTAACTGTGCTTCAGGGAAGGGATCTCCAGCGTTGTTGAGCAGGCTACATCGGACAATTTTGATATTGACACATCATGTGATGCATTATTAGTGCATGAGTGAATGAGTGAAAACATGCACAAGTCTCACACATACATTATCCATTTGGCAAACGCTTTTATACAAAGCCACTTACATTTCATGGAATGAATATTTTTATTGTCAATTCTTGCTGTACCTCGGGTTTGAACCCATGACCTTTTGTGTTGCTAGTGCAATGCTCTACTGACTGAGCCACAGGACAAAGTTGGCTCAGTGTTATGATGAGGTATGTTCCACATCTTGAGGGAAGACCAAATCAAGAGGGTGTTTGTATTCTAGGTAACAGGTTTACAATTGAGAGAGGTCATGCTTGGTGATCCAGACTTTCCAAGAGAAGCTGTTCATGGATCATTCATGAAACACTGGGCCTCAATTCAGAACCAGGGTCTCAGCAGAATGACCAGAACCCATATCCACCTGGCACCCGGGCTGCCTGGGGAGGCCAGAGTCATCAGCGGTGAGTCAATGGAAGAACTTACCGTAATAATTTCTTAATGGCTTTGCTTTCATCTTTGAAAGTATAAATTGGCAAATCTACAAAACCGTTCCTATTCCTCCAGTGGTGGTATTTGATCCATATTTTTGACAGACTCGTTCCTATCTTCTCCCAAGAAGATTATCATTTGATTCTGTTCAGCCATTCAAATTTGATGATGGCTGTTTTAGCATAGCTTGGTATTGCATACCAGTCCATACCATATTCAGACCTGGATTTTTCTTTTTCATTTTTTTTTTTTTACTTGACTCCTCTAGAAAATTAAATGTTAATGTTTTCTTGGCAGATAATGTTAGGAACCATACTCCATTTTGGCCTGATAAAACAAAAAAAAATTGATTGCACAACATGACTGCAAGTAGGAGCTCGGATATACAGGCTTTGAGAAAAAGTCTCCAATGAGGTAGCAACCATTTATTTCCCGGGATATTTTACTTCCACTGTAAATTGGCTTAATGTGTAAGTGAGTCCTGCATCATCATACTGGAATAGAATTACAATTCTAAAAGTTTTAAATAAGAAGAATATGGTATTAATATGATTATTTTGTACTGAAATGCTACTGGTCTGATAAAATGGAACGATATCGTTAGATCTAGGGAATGGGTGAATAGTCAAATACAATACAAAGCGATAAAACACTTCTTATTATTGTAGGGGTAATGAGTCAAAAAGTCTTTCTATAAGAAGGACATTATCTTTTCACTATTTCCGCTTAACTGTGATAACTGCAGATAATCTGACTCAATTTTGATCTGTGTCTAAACCAAAAACAATTACAAATGTTACACCGAAAAAGAGGTGGAGCAGTGAGAAAACCAAATAATTCATTTTTTACATTACATTTATAATGGAATGAATGCAGTGTCTTGTGATTTTAGGTATGAGGCAAAGTTGTGATCTTGCTGTTTACGTGGATGTCAAAAAAGCCATGTCAGGTATTTACAAAATCTTTTTAAAAGCAGGGTCAACATTTATGGCGATAGTGCTGATGACTGACCCCCTCATTCCACTTGGTCAATTTTTAGATGGGATTAGGTTTTTCTGGTCAGAGAATGGTGTACTGTTGACCCCTGGAGATGAAGCTGGTATATTAGCGCCACGTTATTTCTCTCGGGTTCTGAAATTAAAACCTTCACGTAAGTCAGTTTGTTTGTGGATTCATTTTGTTTTGCCTGCAATATTCTTTTGGTAAAATGTCACATATTGAAGCATTCAGTACATATATGACATTGTGCTCATTGTTTAGTTAGGAGCTATTTAAACTATGTTTATTTTTCTTACAGCTTGTGAAATGGAACTACATTAACTTTTGAAGAGGATCAGCGTTTTCCTGCTTAATGCTGGATGCTTTTTTGTCTAAAATCTTCTAAATACCATTAAAGTGTCTATTTTTTTCTTTGGTGAAAATAATAATTAAAGCAATTGTTCGAAACATGTGAATCGTAAAAACATCATGTTACGTAGTTCTGCATTCTTTATGTTGATTTGAGATTTATTTTCTGCTGCATTAAGGATAAAGCTCCTTTTTAAAAAGTTTGTGGGTGTGCGTATGTGTTTTATGTAAAAATATCAAGGAGGCTCAGTTTCAGGCTGCAGCATATTTGGCAGAAAATAGAATGTCTAATTGAACTGTCCCAAAGATAGCAACGTGTCCAGTTTCTGACGGGTATTTCTGCAAACATAGATAAGTTTTCAAATTGCACTAAATGAAATCAGATATTATATGTATATTTCTCATACAGCACTCTTCACATATATGTGAAATGTTCAGGAAACAAATTCTTCTTGTAAACTTGGAGTTTTGCAAACACTTTTATAAGATTATAATGAAATCCTATTGGTTTAATGGATTCGATTATTTATGCATAGCTCTATCCATGCATAAATGCTTTCACCCCATTTAGAGAATGGCTGAATAGATTTCAAACCATTAAACCTACACTGAGTATCAGTACTACTACAGTCAGATCTTGTTAAAGCCTTTATAAAGTCATTGGTATTGTGAAATCACACCTAACAAAAAACAGCTCAGATTCATTTTGAAGTCTGGCCCTCTGATGATCCAGAGCTCCTGGTGATACTGCCCCTTCTATCATTTTACCTGCATGATTAGCAAATTATTGTGGGTAAAAATGAGTGAAAATGAAAGAGCACACTTGTGTAGTGATCAGTAGGCAAAGTAACATAAATAATCAGAGTAAACAACTTGAAAACCAATAGATTAAATGTCCTGAGGACAATTCCAGAGTAAAAGAGCAACTGTTTTTCAGGGAACTCATCTGAGAAATTGAATCCCAAAGCAGATGTCTGAGACTGTGGAAAAAGTTTTGATTGTGTAAAACGCGTTTCTTGTGTGTTTTGGACAACGTGAACTTGCTTTACAATCTCTGGCACCCCATTACTCTGGTATTTTTAAACCTCTATAACAATGGATGAGGATGAAACCTTTCAACGAAAATCTAAAAAATTGTTGAGGCTGGCTATAATAATATGAGTTTCAGCTAAGATTATTTTAATTTCAGCAGTCATTACATTAATGGCGTACGTCAAAAATAGATGTTATACATGCATATGACTCAATGCAGTCCAACAATATGATTCTGTGAGCGTGAACACCAATCAAGAGATTGCAAGCCAAACTAAGACACTTGTATCTGTAAAAGTCACAAACTTGTTAGTCTCATCTGATTCAGCACATCCCATGAAAGACAAATTTGACAAAAATTTCAAACTAGTCCCGTCCGAATAGGGTTATTGTCAGGCTTTTTATATGATAGAAGTAGCATGTCTGATGAAGTGGGTTGGAAATGGAAATCACAAACGGCATTACACTTGCATACTGCATGATTTCAGATGTGGGGTAAATGACAATGTTTATGTTCAACTGTTGTTCCCAACAACAGCACAACACCACCGTTAAGCAGATATAATTGACTGTTCCACTCTAAGTTAACCAAGGGTGGTGTCTTGCTATTCAGGTGCATGGGCAGAATCCTAAGGTTTATAGCATGACAAAAATGGAACTCTGAGAATGGCTCATTTGTAGTGATTAACAAAAATAGCTTGGAATGAACTGTAAATGAATTACTTTCATAGTTTAAGGATATTTACACACATTAATAAGAAACATTTCTGTTCAGTCACCTGGACAAGTGCATATGAGGTCCCCTTTAAATCCAATGTAATCTAATGTTAGAAAAAACACAGTGTATACTTTATAAAGTTGTTATTTCATGTGTCTCTAGGCAGCCTTTATAAGCAAAGCGTCTCCTGATAGAACAGGTCTAAAATTAGCGAGCCTCCATGCCTGTCCTGGCCTAGTGGGTCAAATTCCTTTCACAAGCCCTATCTATGCTATCACAGCACCTGCTCGTAGCTGTAACACCCTATTAAACTAGTCAGAGACATACAGTATAGCAAAACATGATATAAAAAAAACTTCAGTTCGGGTTCATTTTGTTGGATAGCTACATCTGTTGTTTTTTTAAAAGTGGTGTTAAATTAGCCCCTGCTAGGCTGAAGGCGTTGTAGCATTTTTGTCTTGAGGGGCTGGACTTATCTGTGCACTCTGTGGCCTGTTTCGTTGAAGGGTCATTTGGCTCTTGGAAAGCTGGACCTCCCCACAGGAGCCTCATTCACTGTACATGTTGGAGTGAGTGATTGTCCGTTGTGAATGTTCTCTGTATAGATTTTGTCCCATTCATACGGGGCACATGGAAATGTACAGATGAAGGCAAGTAATACATTTGAATGTCTACATTTTCTGCCTGTATTGTATCTTTTACCAAATTTCAAACAGCATCACTCAGGTTTCTGTGTATTTTGTATTGGTAACATCCATGCTTGTAATTGTTGAATCTATATAGTTAACATAATTGAACAAGTTCAGATTCTAAATACATTGCTTCAAGAGACACTATAAGCTATTTTACAATTTGTTTCATTTGCTACTTCAGGTCTGGAAACATGCAACTACTGCTAAGTGCTAAGTGTAAAGGTTTATTAGCTGTTCAAGATATTCAACCCAATGGTTAAGAAATGGAACGCTGGGTTTTAGAGGGAGACAGCTACTCATTCCTTCGCAGTGCTCCCCAAACATTCAACCTGCAAAACCGTGAAGGGGCAAATCGTGTGGAGATTTTTGACATCACAGCAATCCCTAGTCATCATAATGCCATATCTGAAACAACCTGTTTGTGTGACATTTTTGGGGATGACAACGAGTCAATGTCACTTTCCAGCAGCCCAGCCTCTTCTACATTTGTCAGAAAAGAAGCAGAGCAGCCTTTTCCAGCAGAAGATGCCAATGACTCTTCAGGATCTTATCACACTGCTAATGGATCTGATTTAAGTGACACCACTGAAGCCACATACAATACACCTTCTCCAAAAGATTTACAGGATTTTTCTACACAAGAGGCCAACAAACCACATTCACCATCACCCAAATCAACCATCTCTGATACCAAAAATGGACATGACATATTTGACTGCTCACCACCTGTGAATAGTGACGACCTTTCAAAAACAGATTACTGTGAAGAACCCCAATCATCAGAGAATGAAATGGAAAAAGCCAATCCATCTGAATCTTTACCACCACCAACCTCTAATTTCAACAAGTCATCAAATAAACCAGCACATCCTTCATCCTGCTCTCCAGAGGAGAAAGACTCTGTGGATTTTAAGCAAGAAGGACATATATCTCAACATGAAACTATGACTGAACTCACAGACAGTGCACTGTTGGCTGAAAAGCAACTTGAACTAAATAATGTGCTGTCTTTTGAGAGCTTGGAATATATAAACTCTCATTGTCCCCGAGAAGAAAATGTTCTCCTTGCTCCACATTCAATTCACGGTAACTCCGTATTTGAACTCTTAAGTTCTTCCCCAGAAGAAATCAGCCCTATTCCAACAACAGAGCAGGATACTGAATTTTTATCAACCTCCACCTCCCTTGATAGCAAGGTAATAAGCTCAACATCTGCATCCAAAAGTAGATCTTCTAATCTGTTAACCAATGCATGCTCAATGCCTGAGCAGAATACATTAGATTCTCCAGAAATTGGTGAATCTCACTGTAAATCCATGCTTTCTACAAATAATGAGGTGGTTGAAGACTCTCTAACTGCATTTGTGAATTCTACAGAACAAAGAGAACCAGTGTTTTCATTCTTAGATGATGAGGAAATATCAGAAAAACTTGGAATCAAAGAAACATGCTCTTCACCTAACCAGTCAGTGCCTAGCATCTCTCCAGAACCAGTAATTGTGAGCTCTCTTGTGGGATACAACTTAAGCCACTCACCTACAACTATTGACATAATATCCCAACACGAAGGCCAATTCCCAGAAACCCCAAGTTTTGATGACTGTGAAATCTCCTCCACATCTGATCACTTAGAACCAGTTACCATTGATAATTACACAATCTGCGGGGCTCCTATGAAAGAGGGAGGAGTTTATTCAACTGAAACAATGAGCCCATCTTCTACCAATGAGAGAGGAATTAATTCAATCAGCCAGTCTCCCATGAAAGAGAGGGGAATATATTCAACTGAGTCAATCAGCCCATCTCTTACAAAAGAGGGTGGAGTTTATTCAACTCAGCCAATAAGCTTGTCTCCTACAAAAGAGGGAGGAGTTTATTCAACTGAACCAATGAGCCCATCTCCTACCAATGAGAGAGGAATTAATTCAACTGAGTCAATGAGCCCGTCTCCAACAAAAGAAGGAGTTTTTTCAACTGAGTCAATGAGCACGTCTCCTACGAAAGAGAGAGGAATATATTCAATTGAGTCAATAAGCCCATCTCTTACAAAAGAGGGTGGAGTTAATTCAACTGTGCCAATAAGCTCGTCTCCTACAAAAGAGGGAGGAATTTATTCAACTGACCCAATTGACCAATCTCTTACAAAAGAGAGAAGTGTTTTGACAGCTGAATCAATGAGCCCATCTATTAAATTTGAAGGAAAAGTTTATTCAACTGAACCAATGAGGTTATCTCCTGTAAAAGAGGGAGGGGTTTATTCAACCGAACCAATTAATTCATCTCCTACAATAGAAAGACGAGTTTATTCACCCTACACAATGACCCCATCCCCTGCAAATGAGAAAGGAGTTTATTCAACTGACTCAATGAGCCCATCTCCTACAAAAATGTATTCAACTGAATCAATGATCAATTCTATCACAAACGAGGGAGTTTATTTAACTGAACAAATGAGCCAATCTCCTACAAATGAGAGAGGAGGTTATTTTACTGATCCTGAAGCATCAACATCTTCTCTTTGTTGTGACAGTATCTATTCTCCTTCAGATTGCTCTGTTTCAGTTCACTCACCAGAACCGGGGATAAGTCACTCACCAATGGAGTATACCATGAGCCCATTATCTACAAATGAGAGAATGCTTTATTCAGTGGAAACTCAAGACCTATCATCTTCCCCTGCCCTTGCAGAAAGCGATTACACAGCAATGCTACCATGTAGTAGAGAATCCACACCTTCATTAAGGAGCATATTATCTACTCCATACAGTAGACAAAGCTACCTTTCACCAGAAGCAATTTCTCCAGCCCCCTCACTTGAATTGAGATCAATCACTTGCTCTCCTGAAATCAAAACAATCTCATATAGTATTCTGTCACATGCAATAGAATCCCCTGGAATTAGAGGGGCTCCGCATAATTTGTCACCTAACAAAATTGTACAACCAGCAGTTGTCGACTACTCCTCTGAAACTTCCAACTCTATTTTTGAAAACGATGTGTCACTCTCTCCTAGCTTAAGGAATGTTCTGCTTACACCAGACGGTCAATCAAGGCTGTCATCAGATGCATCAGAACACATGAGTGAAGAAGCATTATTCTATGACCAACAACCTGAGCCTTCCATGCTTCTAGAAAAGGCAGAAACCCAACTTTTGACAAAAAGCTCAGAGGGAATTAACAATCCTTCTCACAACCCAATAGGCAGTGATTATGTTGACCACCTTCCTGACAGAGATAGCATCATTGCCTGTGATCCAGATGAATATACTGGCAGCAAAACAGAGGTGTGTTTCCAAACACAGATCTTGAACACTTCACCAACTAATCTGTCAAGTTCAGGCTTGTCCGCATTGGTAGAAAAATATCAGGAGTTTGAAACTGACCATACAAAGGATTTAACCATTTGTAGATCTCTAAATCCATGGGAGTCACCTGTACCAGTGTCAGTGAAATCTGAAGAAAAGCAACAAGGTAATATGAATATTTTTGACCATAAGAATGAAACTGAATTGTTGGAAATGAACTCTGCAAGTAATGACTTGGTATCTTCAGAATTTGTCAAAAATCCTGGAATTATTTTTAGGGATGGTAGTAATGAATGTGACGGAAAGCAAAGTAGAGTAAAAGAGGAGAGTGGATGGGAGGGAGTAGGGGAGGAGACTATAGGAGAAAGTAGTTACAGAGGGGAACAGGTTGAGCTGTCATTCAGTACCAGGAATAGAAAGGGGCCTGGAAACCACAGCACAGCTCTCTCAAGTCGAGACCTAAAGTCGGGAATTCCAACTCGCTGTTATTTTGAGTCACCTCCAACAACTCTCCAACAACAGAGTCCACTCAGGGATAGGGGCTCCAGACAAGACAGCAAGAGTGGTGCCAGCAGGCTGAAGTCAAATGCTCAGGGCAAATACAACAGGACAGGATTTCGTCCCCCTCTCTTTTCTGGTGAGAACTTCAGCATGGGAAGTGAGCTTGATGAAGCAGACAATGAAGTAAAGTGGTTTACAGATTTGGCCTTAAGAAGCCTCACGAGCCCACAAGCGGATTATTTGGATGTATATAACTCTAGTCACAGGTCATCTACGAATGCTTCTCAACCATCAACCTTAGACAGCCCTGGTGCTGTGGCATGGATGGCGTATGCAGACTTACGTGGTTCAGCATTACATGACAATGATGGAACAGCTCTTTTAAAACGTGATGGCTTGGAACACAACAGACACTTTGAAATGGGGAACTTTGAGTGTGTGGATGTTGCATTAGAGAGTAAGGAAGACTTCAACAAAAGGAAAAGGACCGTGCCAAAAAGGCAGATCCAGCTCTTACGGAGGAATACAGATGAGACAAAACAAAAAGAGACCTCAGAAAAAAATCCCATCTCACCCTCTATGCACAGACGCACAAGTGAACCTATTGTTCGTCAGCATAGCACACCTGTATTTGTGGAAGAGGAGGTTTCAAAGCATGTTACAGATTCATCCCAAAATGAGCGGAAAAGGACAATTCAGAAGTCTTTGTCTTTAGATGATGGCTCCCCAAAGACACAAAGGGCATCTTGCATCATCAAGAGTATATTGTCAAGGAAAATGCAAGATACACAGGAAGACACACCTAAAAGTGCTGACCAGGGTACAGCTGGAGATCATACCAAACATAACCATAGTTCTTCTGACTGTGTACCAGGTATCACTGAGAGGTTTAGCTCTAGCTCCAGCCAGCATTCGGAGTCCACTCTGGCATCTGAAGAAATTGTTGCCAAAGAGGAAAGGGTTTCACTTCACCTGGCAAAGAAGTGTGCACCAAAAGTTCCTCCAAAACCATCCTTTAGACCCTTGTTTTTAAACAGTGATGAATCTCTGAAAGCTGATACCATTGTAAAGGAGAAAAGTAGGCATGTGGTTGACTTTGCACCATCTGATTACAAAATACCTATGAAATACAATAGCAAGGCTGATAGCAAGGAGGGAGATGGTGACAACCTTGAAAAGAAATGCAACAGTGACACAACAAATGCCAGTGTGAGGAACATGAATCCAGTTCCAACGATAAGCATGCAAAGCAAAGACACAAAAAAACAGATGGCGCTAGAAAATGATGACCAACTTGATGAAAAAAGTGTATTTATGTCAAGAACACTAGAAATGACATTGAAACCCTCAGCTACCAAAGGAAAAAACACATCTTCTCTGCAAGTGATGTCTATATCTCCAGACCCGGAACACTGTTCGATGGAGAAAACAGACGAGAATAGCACCAAATATAATAAAGTCAATGAAAAAGAAGACACGGAGGAAGATAAGAAAGCTGTTTTACATAAAGTTAGAGATGTGAGGAAGCTGGTAAAAAACACGTATAACTTATCTTTCAAGGCATCAAACGTAACCTCTATGCCAGAAGAAACAGTTATTCAGGAGAAAACTGAGAACCCACAACAAACTTCTCCAGCCTTGCAAATTGAATGCAAGGCCATCAGCTGGAAGGATAAACAAACAACCAGCAAACCAATCCACTGGCATGATGAAAAACAGCCTGCCAACAAATCAAAAATATCCCAACCATGGGTGGCTGCAGAGACAAGAAGAGATCCTGACATAACTGACATAACATCCAAAGACTTCCACAGACAGGAGGCTGAGCCAGAACAAAAAGTGCCGTACTCTCAATCTCCAAGCAAAATTGAACTGCCTACATCAGAAATTGTAACTATGAAACCTTTTACCAAAAGTGATGAACCTCCTAAGATCGATTCTAGATCACCAATTGAGGAGCGGCAGGTTTCTGCACTGAAAGTTTTTCCAAATGCCACATCCAAGGCAAAGACCTTAGAGCCTACAATCCCTGACTCCTCTCAACTAAAAGGTGTAATCAATAGCCACTCTGTATCCTTGCTGTTAAAAGAGAAAGGAATGCAGGCTGATATTGGAGTGTGTGATGTTCTAACTGATGGTGAAAGTGTTGGAACCAAACATGTTAACAAGCTTGAGGTGCCTGTACAAGCCTGTTTATCAGAGGGGATTTCGACTGAAGCACATGCAAACGCAATAGATACTGCTGCGCCTTGTAATCAATCAACTTCTGCCAAAAACTGTTCAAGGCCATCCACACAAATTGAGAGTCCTGTAACATCACAAGGCCTTTCTACAAATGGACAAACAGAAAAGAAAATAACTTCAAATACAACCATGACTCAATTACCATCTTATCTTGCAATATCTGGTAAGTCAGAAGTGAGGTCGTTTGCAAGCAATTCAAAAACAAATGCTATACCAAACATTTCATCAAAAGAGATTGAATTGCCAATCCAAGTGAGGTCGGTTTCCAATGATAGACGCAAACAATTTGTATCAACAAAACCCAACTATAAACAATCATTTGGGGAAATAAAGTCAGTGGCTTGTGACCCGCGAAAAGCAGACAAACATGTATCATCAGTCATCAAACCTCAACCAAGATTGAGCAATGAACCAACGATGAATGAGCCACTACTTACACTAATGCAAAAGGAACAATCAAATGAGGCTCAACTAAGAGATCCCAAAATACTGCCAGTATCTGCTATATCAAGCTACAAACCATCAAGTACAAGTTCAAGTACTGTGCAAAAATCTACCACAATAAGAGTAGCTAGTCCAGATCTGCAGAAAACTTCTGTGCCATTACAAACCACCAAATCTTTACAGCAGACCCAGGCATTCAGTCAGGACCAATCAATTCTTTCTAACTCATTAGGATCAAAAGCCCCTGGCAACAAGCAAGCTGTGACAAGAGTTTCATCTAATAATCATTTACACAGTGACGACTATGTTTTCTATGCCTCAGACGATCCCCCCAGTTATGATGAGCGTGAGCGTTTCAGCCCATTAAAGTTGTCCGACTTGCCTTCTCAAAGGTTGTGTAGTTATCATCCAGCAACGAAGCAAACTCCATGCTCCTGCCCTCCAAGTTCCCATTTACATCAAGGAAACAGCCTCCAAGGTCATTTCGAAAGGTTACCTGTATCCTCTCACTCATCAAGCCAAGTTGTAAGCTGTCCAGGAGCTCCCCCACAAGCCCAAGTCCGTCCTCGTCAATGCAGACCAGATGGCCTACCAGTCTCTAATACATTACCGCATGCATCAGCTTTGATTCAGCCTCTGCACAAGCCAAGAGCTCACCCTACTTCAAATACCCAACCATATGGGGATGATCAGCCAGAAACTGCTAAGTTGTATGTGGACCGGCACCCAGCTAATCATCCATCCCCTCAAGCAGCAGCTCTCACTTCTTATCAGGAGTACACACATTTATCTAACATACCTGCTCTTGATCCCAGACCTCAGTTGTATAATCCCCAAGATTTACCACCATCTTTTGGCCACGATTTTGCAAATGAAGGTCCGGGTGCAGCGGGTGTATTTTATCAAGAAAATCCAAGTGGCCTCAGCTGTGGTCAAAATCCCCGCCGTGTTCTCCTTGATCCAGAGACTGGTAAATACTTTTATATAGAGGTACCAATGCAGCCATTAAGAAAAATGCTCTTTGATCCTGAATTGGGCCAGTACGTTGAAGTTCTCATACCACAGCAGACAATGTCCCACTCAGGGATGTATCCACCAGCAGCACCACCCTACTCCTCCTTGCACAGCCCAGGATTGTATGCACCTCAGTACCTACCCTATGCAATGCCTTCATACCCAGGAATCCCAGGCAGTGCCCAGCAAGGACGGCATCCTGAAGCACAACCTATTGCCCCAACACTTCAACAGGCATCTTTAAGGTATGGAAGCCCTGGTGGCCAGATGACAAAAAATGACCCTAAAGGCCACACATCGCTGGATCAGAACTATTTAGAAAACATGTATTTCATTCGCTCTGGGATGAATGCAAGCCCAAAGTCAACCACTTCAGACTGCTATCATAAGCCTTCTGTAAGCATGCCTCCTCCAGGAGGAAGAAGGGCATGAAAGAGAAATATATCTGAAAGCTAGTTTTGTTTCAAGCCTGAAGCCAACAGTCAGCAGAATTAGGTCTTTAACTACAAGATTCAACATCCCAAAGTAATATAATATTTGTTGCTTTTGACAAAAGGTGCCAGAAGAGCATTTTTACCTATATCCTTTCTTTTATACGTCATATATACAGCTTTTTCACAAATCCTATCATGCTTCAATATTAAAAGTGTTCCTTCAACACTTTTATTTGTATACCTAAAATGGATTTATTCTGTTGCAGTTATATCTTGCACTTCTAAGTGAAATTGTGGTAGGCATTCAATGTTCTTTGAAATGCAAGTAAACAATGAACAATAATTGATATTGAATGTCTGGAATTGTGCGTTTTACACATTGATGCAACTCCTTCAAGTCACCCATAAATACAATCTTAATTTCTGATTTCTGTTTTCTCTAGCATTTTGTTCTTTTGAATTTCTGTACATATTTCTTGTTTTTGTAGTGACAAACACTGCAGCTATATTGTCAATATATGTCTGTCAAGCTCATTGCTTCATTTTTGCATTTTATGTACAAAATATAAAGTTATACACTTGAGTAAATCACTTGTTTTCAAATTGGGAAACAAAAAGTTCACCATCTATCGCAAATTGGTCTGAGTAGGGATTTTTTTTTTTATGTTACTCACAGGATGACATCTAGTGGACATAGTTAACACTCTTGCTCATAATGTCTAGGGAATGTAAATCTAAGGAAAAGAGTTTACTCAAGTTATTGATATAACCATTACAATTCCAGTTAAGTTTTTATCTATATGTATAAATAATTTGGGTAAAACAGCATATTAATGTATAAATAATAAAAAAAAACCTTAAATCTCAGATATCAGTGCACGTGCTAGGGGTGGGCAGATCGATCCTTATATCGATACCAACTTTGGTATTGATATTGGATTGATAATAGTCTTCCGAGATCAATACTTTTATTTAAATTTCCTATAATTTACGCTAAAGTACATTGGTCCTTTTTTTTTATAAAAGCCCAGACCCGTCTAAATACCCAGCTAAATACCCTGCAACAACAGACAATGGTGCCAAAGCAGGTTGGGCACATTATCCGTGTTTAGCACACGCACTAAATTAAACCCCATTAAAGCTCTCCCTGATCTTCTTGACATCCAGCAGAGATGCGGTGCTATTGTAGCTTTCTTTCAGCACAGCTAAAGAGCAGCAGAGAAGCTCAAGGAAGTTCAGAAACAATAAAATTCTCCAAAACACAAACTGATTAAATTAGTTGAAACAAGATGGAACTCTGTGTTCTATATGTTCAATGGATTATGTGAGCAGAGGGAAACTTCATATACATTTAATTATAGCTGCTTTGATTGGGAGCATTCAACTCATAAATCATGACACACTGTTCTCCCCTGCAGAAAACTACATTTAGATTCAAGTCCATGCTTTTCAAAGTAAAAGTATCAATATCGGTATCACTATCTGTGAAACTAGCCCTGTATTTACTTGGTATCGGATCGATACCGAATTTTGCAGTATTGCCCACGTCAAGCATGTGCCAATTGTAAAATGGGTGCATTTTCCTGAGGTGTGCAGCTTGGCTGAGGTCAAATTATGGACCACCATGTTTGTAATGGTCAGTAAAGTGGGAAATAAGTATTTCTCTCAAAATTCATCCAGCCCTGCGATAGACTGGGGAATAAGCGGATTGGAAAATAAATGAAAAATCATCCACTTCCATTAATAATTTGATTTGCTGGTCTCACCAACAACGAAAGACAATTTGACTGACTTTTTGTTTGTGTTAACTGGATGCTAGGAGTAGATAACGTTAGTGAAATTAAATGTCAGCTTTGCTTTGCACAAATTCTAAATGTAAAACTACTTTAAATTAATTTTTAATACAAGCTACCTTTCTTAAGTTTCGAAGCTATTAATTCAATAAATGAAGGTTTGAAATAAGTTACCGTTAAAGTTTGACCCCTGTAGCAAGGCCTTCAGTTTCTGACAAGGCTGGTCTATTAATAGCATTTTGTTATTTTGCTTAGGTTTACAAGAAAATGAGTACTTAAAAAGAAAATGAATTAGTTAACCTTGAATTGAGGGAAATATATTCCCGCTGATTTGCTAAACAGTACCGAGATGGTAGCAAACGAAACGTGTTAAAGATCTCTGCTGAGATCGTCGTCTGCTGAGAGAAAGTGACCAAATATGGGCAATTTCCGGAAAGGACATCCGCAACCGACGTTTAAGAACCTGTTGAGACCACTTGGGACTTGGTGTGCTGCTTGAGGAACGCAGCTTTAAGACAGGTATTTCCGCAACTCTCCCGGTTGAGTCATACTTAGCAACACATTAAGCAACAATCCATCCGTCTACATATTTAACACCTGGAAGGGAAGTGACTCTTGGCAGAGAACCGCCAGGTGGAGCAGTCACACCCACAAACACCAGGGTTCTCAACTTACAGATGGAATGAGCCTGTGACCGAATTCCCTTGCTTTATGTTTTTTATTTACGAACTGACCTGTTTATTGGCTCATTTAACATGCTATACCCCTCCATTATTTCTAGAACTTTAAGGGAAATGTATATTAAAAGACCTAAAATTGGTCTTTCATTTTACTGAGATGTAGTGTGGTACTATCCAAACACTTGTTTTGATAGAAATAGTGAATGAAATCGTATTTAAAAAAAACTCGATATGAAAGAGAGCGATATGAAAAATGTAAATATTTTATAAAAATGACTGCAATATGATCATCATTGTCTAGAAAGCTTTTCTTGTGAAACTATACATTTTTTGTCACATTTTAATGATGCAGTTCAAAACCAATTCTGTTGAAGATTGCAAGGAATAGTTTCTTACAGAATCATCTAAGACCTGACATCTATCAGTGCAAGTCATGAAATTTCGACACTATTTGGTATTCCACAGTCTACTGACAGTGGTGATATATAAAAGTAGAACGATGTCACCAACTAGACCACAACGTATCATCCCACCTTAATTAAATTACTTAGTGCAGAGTGAAGAGAGTTTCCAGGAATATGTTTCTACTGCTACGTTAACATCCATGTACATACTCCAAAAAGTTTATGTTTTATGTGCAATAAAGTGTTCGATCCAAAGGTGTAAAGCACACTGCCACTGTATCATGCTGAAAGTGCGTTCTCCATCTAATCTGATAAACTAATCAGGGTTTGGTGGTTGGAAGGAGAATAGGACTCGTCTGACTGGATTGTGCCGTTTTGTGATTGTGGGATTATGTGTGAGATTGGTTTTCTAGAGATGAGAAAGGTACTCTAAATGCTATAGAATACAAAGAGATTGCTGACAATTCACTGCTCCCATTTTTGTGGAAAGTTAGAGGATGGCCCCTTGCTGTTCCAAGATGACTGTTCACAAAGTTAGGTCCTTAAAGACACGGATGAGCCAGTTTGATGTGGAACTTCAGTGGCTTTCAAAGGTTGATATAAACCCTCTGGAACCTGATTTAGATGAATTACGGCAAAGACTGTGAGCCTCAGCTTCATACCCAATAAATTCATTTCTGGAAGAATGAAAGCTGAAAATGAAAGGCTTCTTAGAAGATTTCAAGCTTTTATAGTTCCTATGGGTTGGGCAATGTCATAATAAACCCATTGGTTCAAGAATGTTATGTCTTTTTAAGTTCATTTGCTTTTAATGACAGTTGAGCGAATACTTTTGGCAACAAGAACAACTTTTGCTTTATCTTTTCAGACTGGTATCATTAAAGGAAGGCAGGGAAAGTTTCCATTGACTTAACATGCAGTCAAAGGTTGCAAAGCTGTAAAACAAACTGAGAAACCTTACTTCAAACTCACCACAGTTGTGCAGGTTAATTAGTTAATTAGTCTAAATTCTTACATTTCTGTCTCAGTCGATAGTTGAGTCATGAGGGTTGGTTTATATAACTTGCTCAAAAAGTAAACATTATACAATGTAATTGACACCTCCACAGCAACCATACTGTTTACTGTATCAACCAATTTGGCACATCAATATCTTGGCTAATGAAAATCAGAGACATGGGGGTTGGTTTATTTTACTTGTGATCATGGCAACATTTAAAAAAAAAAATAGCTTTATGGCACTAGTACAAGCCAACATTAAAGTTTTCATGCAGGTAGCATCTTAAATAAATATAAATATGTTATCATGAGTTTCCCATATCAGTTCTCCAAATGATTATTTATAATATACTTTGAAATTAGTTGAAACAAACCACTGAAAGTTAAATTTCTCACATGCCTTCGAGCAAATGTATGGTATCACCACAGAGGCCTCCCAGCATTCCTTGGGGCCATGTTGATGACATGCCACACTGACTTCAAAGTGAGAGAGTGGGCATCAACAGAAAGCAGTTTATTATTGCAGGAGCGAGGAAGAGATACCAAAGAGAAATGCCAGTGTCATGCTTTCCGACATTAGGTGCTTCCCTGCTGATAAAAGCTTTATGTTTTGTTGAGGCTTCCATGGATGACCACGGTAATAAAAATATTGTTCTTTTAAGTATGAATGTTAGCTCTTGTAAGTGTCGACATGAGTCAAATAAACCAAATCATTCATTCAATCATTCATTTTCTTTATCCTTTCGGGATCCCAGGGCTATCTCCAGCTTATTTCAGGTGCAAGGCGGGGCTACACCCTGAACATGTCACCAGTTCATCACAGACATTTCATTTGGATTTATGAAGAATTATTATTAAAAGCTTGGAAGAGTGTTTAAAATAACCATCATAATAAAAATACAGACATGCCGATTATATTTCTTGAAGATCACAGGGCTCTTAAGAATTGCTGATGTCATGGTCAGAACCAGTATGATTCTGGATGAAATGACCCAGATGTATCTGAGACATAAGTCACCACATTTGTGACACACTGGGCTATTTATTGTGTCTAGTCTGCTGATTGAATCATCTGTAGAATTAGTCATAGCTTGTATTTAAATAAAAAAAATGCAATAAAACACAATAACCAAAGATCCAGGGTAGATTTAAACAGTCAACTGGGCCTGGAAAGGAAATCTGTCTGCTCAAAGCGGTGTCACTTTTCATGTCTGGATTATACAAACTCTCGATAACTTCCTGCTTGAAAATCGACTGCCCTCTTGTTATATATTTAAACTCATAATAGTTTTAAAAGGGATACATGAAAGCATTTTCCTCTCCATCATGATGGCTTGACATAAAAACTCTCACACTCTTTCACAGTAGCTTTGTTGCTGATGATTTGCTGGTTAAGTTTCATCCTCTGTCTGGTAGAACATCTTGCTATAAGTTCCTTTTATTCCTCAGGTTTCATGTCTGACTGACAGTGCAGCATCCTGGCAAGCACATACTAAGACCAATACTCAAGCCATTACATCATTATTCAAAATACTTTCCATATGTTTTACAGGAAAGGAAAAGTTACTCTGGGTAGAATGAATTATCCTGGAAGTTATTTAAACTGTTATGAGTTATTCTGTTAAACGGTCTAAAGATAGGACCCGGTGCAGGTATTTCCTGAAATAATTGAACAAATGAGGGTGGGAAGGTGACCGTTGTCACCTCTCAATTATAGGTCACTAGTTCGAAACCAGCATGTTGCAATCAACTGAAGGCTCTAAATTCACCTTGATGTGATTGTGAAGTTTAGATAGCCAAATATGGAAAAACCTGAAAAATGCTCAGTCAAGAAAATGAATTTCAGAGTATAAGTTTTATAAATTAATAATGTGCTGATAAAAAGATTATTTTTATGTTCAGTTTTACATGTTACTAGCCATTTCAGAGAGGCTGTAAATCTCTCACCAGGACATTCTCATTCACTGTTCCCGGCTGGTGCAATTCTCTTCCAGTTGCACTTCCAACTGACAAACAGACACGTTCACAACCTTTACAAAACAACTAGGTCAATTTTATCTCAAGCACTTTATTGATTCTGGAATTAGCTAATAACCTTATGATTAACTTTGTTACAAGTTGCTTTCTGCATTCATCCTCTCCTCATCTTCAAGTTGCTGTAGATAAACGTTTCTGCCAAATGAGGTAATGTAGCCTTAGTTATGTTAAAAAAATTGGTGAGTGTTAGAAAGCATAAGAGGTCCTGGATTGTGCTCCACTTGTGTGTGAGTTGAAACCCCATTCCATTGGTGAATGGCTTGGGAAGGGTTTGCTTTTAATTTGTCGAAGGAGCTTAGATTAGCCAAGATTGTCTAAACAAATTTCAATAGACATGAGATAAAGTCAATTCATCAGTTCCAGTTATGTCTCTCTCATTAACCGCCTATTTAAAACACCCAGTCTGATGCACCATCCTGCAAAAAGCATTCTTACCCCTTTGACTACTGCTTCACACGAGGGTAGGGTTCATGCCTAGGCATTTACATTTCCCTGTCCTAGAATAGTTCATTACATGTGTGTACTCACCTGCTTGTGTATGAAGGCTCAATATTTAACAAATAAAGTCATGAATTTTTAGTGAGACAATTGCACATTAAAAGTGAACACAAGTGAACTTAAAATATAGTAAGGAAGAAATACACTTGTAAATATACATTTTTGATCTAAACCATTGTTTGATTCCCATTGAAGTTTCATATGTTCTTTTTTTCTTTTAGGCTTATCATTCACCCAAAACACCTTTCCATGACTCCTGCGTGGGTTTCCTGTGGTCAGTATTGTGTTCAACCTGAGGAAACCTCATCCTTCCTCTTTCTGACAAACTCTCCAGAGTGGCCAAACCAACATGGTGAGTCAGTACCTCACTCAGCAGTGTGGCTAAAACAAGCAATAGACTTTTAACATTCAATTTAGTCTCCGTTCACTGTCCTCTTACGCAAACACACCATAGAATGGTATTTGTTTCCAACCCGTTTGAATCCTGGCTTTCGCAGTTGGCTGCTCATCAAGTCTGCAAGTGTTTATATGGCTTTGGTATATTGAGCCCATGACGGCTGGCCAATGCTATTCCAGTCATGATAATAAGGAGGGAAGGTGCTATATTTAAAAACAGGGGGAATGTCCATCACTAGAGATTTGAGGAGATTCAGACAACACAACCCTCTTAGATGTGTTTCTCCTACTGACATTAGAAATTAGAGTCTGTGGATTTTGAGGCTGATGGCTTGAGTGTTAGTAAGTGTTAGGAGGAATGTTTACTGTAAACAGAGACTGTGTTTGTGTAAGTTTAAATACCCATGTGTTGGCAGATATATGCCAGGCTAGATGAGTGGGTTTTATTTAGGCCCAGATTGGCATCAAATTGACTATCGGATAATAAACTGGATAATTTTTTTGTTAAAACTGCTAATTGAAAACTATGCTACAAGGCCAAACAATGAATAATGATAGTAACAATTGTTCAGGGCAAACTATGAAAGATTTATTCCAAATGTTTAATTTGCATGCTAATTTTGATACATAAGTACATAAAATAGACTATATTCTGTACCAAAGATGTCATATTAAACTAGATCTATTTACAAAATACCCAAATCATATATATATATATTGATTCCCAAGGATTTGTACATATTTGTACATTTTAAGAAAAGTAATTCTAAAGTAATTAATTATTTTTATGCCCTGCTGGTCATGTATCATACAGTACTGTGCAAAAGTGTCAGGGATCAAATCACCATTAATCTCACATCAGCCCCACAAAACTCCCTCTCAGTCACTCATACAGTGTCATATCTACAGTCCACACCACTGACTCTCCTGCACTGGATTACCACCTGAATTTACTCACCTATGTCTCCAATACAACTGTGGATTTTGCTGTGTCTTGTTGCACTTACCTGTTCACCTGTTACTCACTTGGGTTCTACCAACTCCAACGAACCTCTAATGATTTTGCTGGTGATATGCTTTCAAATTCATGTTCAAAGGAACCTCATACTTCTGTACCATAACCAACCTGTACACAGTCCTAGCCAGGTCTTTCTAATCCCTCCCAGTGGGTGAACAAAAGAAAAATGTGAATCAAATCGATATTTGGTGTTTAAACTAACATCAATTGTTATTGGTGCACTTGATCAAAGTCACAGATTGTATGTGATCAGGGGAATGATTAACCAATTATACCAGACAGGTGCTAATGGTTATCGGTGTCACAGATAGGTTGAAACCAAATCATGAACTGAAAAAGAAACCGCAGAGTGGGATTTTTAAAACTGGGCCAGAAACAGCCAAACTCTGCTGCCAAGGTGAGGGTGAGAAAGAGGGTGAGAAATTCTTGTCATGGCAATATTGTGCACAGCAACAAGACACAAGGTAGTCATAGTACATCAACAAGGTCTCTCCCAGACATAGATTTCAAAGCTAACTGGGGTTAGCTCTTTTGAAGAAGTACAAAGAAACAAATTTAAAAATGAAATTAGGACGAGGGGAAACAAATAAGAGTTGAACAGGAACAGGTAACTAAGAACACACGTCTTCTGCCTCCTCAAATAGTGACCACAAATACCCCAGCCTTTACAAACAGTGAGAGCCGAGGGCTTTGCATCCATCTGACAGCTGCTGAAATGACCTGTCAACACCAGTCACTGCTCAGAGACGCCTGGACTGCCTGCATGACCCCAGCAGACTGCCTGACCTGCTGACCATGTTGCCTCAGATCACCCATCCTGGCATCCACAGACTCACTTTTTTGCAGAAATTGATTGCATCTTGCAAAGGGTTTATTTTTAATAAAAAGTCAAATGGCACCATAAACGTTATTCACATGTGTTTAAACAGAGATAATGCTCAATAAACATATTAATAGTGTCGTGTAAACGCATCCAGCATATTTCTGTTATTGGTTTATTGTCAAAACTGTGACCACTACAAACCTGAAATCAGGTATATCCTAGTCTCATGTACTTTTTTTATTTTTTGCAAAGTCGTTTTACTGTTTTGCTTGTAAACACACTATAATGGTTTTTCGGTTATTCAAATTTTTGCTAGTAACCTGCTAATTTTGTGCATTTAAATGAACTTATTGACATTGTGCACAGATTACCATAGTCCACAACTACAGAAATAAAGCAGAAACGAGAGTCTTGTTACATCTTGTTTTTATCCTCTGGCACTGAAAACCACACAAGCTTAAACCACCAGGATGATCTCAATGAGCAAGAACGGTTGGAGTTAAAATCTGAAAAGCAAGTCAAAACATTCTGCGCAGTGCATCACGATGGCAACATGTCTACTAAAAGTATAGCAGCATTTCTAGGTGGCGTATGAACGAATAGTTACGCTGCTTTCAGAGCTGGAATGACATGATGAGATGTGATTGATGGCGTAAGTCGCCAGTGAATTTCTTTCCTTGGGCCAAAGAAAACTCTTGGGAGCCATTACAATGATGACGATATGAAAACGTCTGTCTGTCTGCCAGTCGGGGGCTGCTAAAACCAGTTTTGGGCTGATTAGAAGTTTTGAAGGCGGTAAAACTGACAAATGGTGAATAGCAAAGCCATGGAATGCACACTAAAATGTAATTTTGGCAAAATCACAAAATAAAGAGAGTAGCTTCTGTAGAGTAGAAAAAATGTTGTATTTACGGGACAGGTCTTCTAGAACCTGTTTTCAAGTTTAAAAAAAAAATCTTGCACCTCTTTTTTATCAGTGCTGACAAACTTTATGTGACTTGCTTACATTTGAGAATCCCAGAACTGTCCACATGGGCTTAGTTCATAGAAAACCCTTTGAGCCTAAGTGCACCTAAGACCAAGAATGTACATCCCCTGAGGAGTGTTGGGGATCATTTAGAGCTTAAATCAGAATCTATTTACAGGTCAAACAAAAGGTTCCAAAACTGTCCATCAGGATTATATAAGTACGGATCCTATAGAAATCTGACTAATGTTTAAGTCTCATTGAAGACTCAGTTTTGAAGTGGATTGAAACTCTAAAATAACTCTCAGTAACTATTTGGTAGTTCTCTGTGTTCTAAGTTCACTTCCAAGTACTAAGTAGTTCCCTGATAACTAAGTAGTAACTGTTCAGTGACTATTTAGTAGTTCCATGAGAACATATGGTAACTAGTCAGTAGTTACCTGATTTCCAGATAATTATTTTTTCTGAGTGCGGGCTTCCTGGCATTTACCTCTTCCACACCTTGCATCATGAATCAATTGAATTGGTAAAGACAATGTGGTGTCTCCAGAGGGAAACTTGAATGCTCAGGTAAGTTGACTAAATATGGTACTTTGTGTATGTACAGCCATAGCGTTGTAGATGGTATAGACATGGTGATAGAAACAATGGTTGCAGTCAATTTTATCGTAAAGAAGAACAGCTAGTACACTGTAACATCCTAAGAGTTAAATTAAGAGTTAAACTCATGTTTCTATAGGCTTGCTAATCATAAATGCTCATCATCACTAATAATCAAAAATACCTAAACTGTCTATTTCAACTCGGAGTGCTTTTAATTCCTCTCTGAATAGTTAATTTTTGTTTTAAATTTTCCTGTGCAAAAAAACGAAGAAAAAAAATGAAGAAAATAGATAATTAAATTACTCTTTCTGAGAGTCGGTTTAACCCTATATAGAGTGGGACCAAATACACACCGAGTAGAGTTCATTTAACTCTAAGGATTAAACTATGTGTAGATAGTCGCAGAAAACATTTCAGGCTAAATTAAATTAGAGCTAGGATGAAAATCAAAAGATGAATAAAGAGCTCAGAATAAAGAGTTACAGTTAGACTCAATAGTTACTTTGGGGTTATGGCCAAATTCATTAGTTACTTATAGTTATTTAGGAGTTAAGAATAGTTACATCTTCCTTAATATATGTTGCTTTGGAGTTAACTTCCGTAGTTACTTATGAGTTAAAGCTAAATTCTGTATTTAGGGATATTTTAGAGATAACAGTAGTTACTGATTCGTTAATGGCAGTTACTTAGGAGTTATGTATATATTCAATAGTTACTGAGAGTAAAGGGTAGTTACTACAGTAGTTCCTATAACATTGGTTACTGAATTGTTAACGGTAACTTCCTAGGTAACAATAGTTACGGCAGAGTTACAAGATAGTTACTGGTTAGTTCTGTAGTAGCTACCTCTTAGTTATGCATTAACTAAGGAAGAGTATTCTAAAGTGCTACCAACAACATTAATGTGAAGGTGTGTCTTATGGCAGGCAATATAAGTGTCCATGAAAGCCGTCATTGCAAAGATCAATGCAAGCCATCACGCAATCATGGGACGGTTAGGGATGAGGGCGGAACAGAGCTGAAACCGAAACCTATAACTGCTTTGCTCAGAACTTGTCTGTGGCTGTCACATAAGTGACCATACCCTTAATCATCCTTAATTTTAAGGCTTAACATAAATTAGATGAATGAATAATAAAAACACCCCCTCACAGTTGTTATGAAAAAGTAAAAGTAGTTACATAAAACAAAACTTTACAAAATCGTTCACTTCTGTTAGGCCATTACCATTATGGAGCCAAACACTTACAAAAAAAACAGGTGGACAGGCATAAATATAAATACAAAAAAATATATATAAACTGTTGATTAACAACATTTCTATTCATATTCTATTATAAGTTAATGCTTTTTTTGAGAGAGAGGCCAAAAACCATCTTACCAATAGACATTTGAATGTATAGTAGATGTTCCAGCCATAGAATTTCGATGTCATCACTGTGCTCTGGTCTACATTTTCGTGGAATCATCAGAGGTGTTGTGCATGTCCTACCCATTAATGCATCACCTGAATCATTT
Organism: Danionella cerebrum; assembly: GCA_007224835.1. Classification (NCBI taxonomy): domain Eukaryota; kingdom Metazoa; phylum Chordata; class Actinopteri; order Cypriniformes; family Danionidae; genus Danionella; species Danionella cerebrum. The sequence continues at coordinate 400,233 of SRMA01025877.1, read as the reverse complement.
GAGGAACTGTCTACTTAGAACACTACACATGAAAACTTAAAATAACAGCTTTATAACACACCACGCTCATTTTGGGCTTTGTGAAAATTTGGGACAGCATTCCAGAAGTGTGAGAGCTTCAGCATGCTGAGGCACATCCTCACCTCCACCCAGTACACCATAATGAATCTCCTTCAGACCAGCTCCCTTGACAACTCCAGCTGACAGTTGGGATGGGAAAAATAAAAACACACGTTTTTATTCTGAACTCAACGTAAATAAGGTTGATCAAAAAAGTGTTGGGAATTTTTATTCATGAAATATTACATATATCTTCTTTGCCCTAAAATACCATAAATGAGCATGCATGTCAAACCACTAGCTAATGTAGGCCATTGTTCTTTTATATAATGCAGGTACACAAGCACAGTTTTGATTAAACCTCAGTCCACAAAATGCACGAACACCCCATGAAACTCACCATGAAGTTTATTATAAGAGCTCTTAGAAGAAGTTTGAGCTAATTCCAGAAAAAAGGCCTTGAAGAGAGCTTGTACCTTTTCATAAATGCAAAATAATAGTTTCTAACAGTGAATAAGAGTGTTCTGATGAAAGATTTCATGCCTTTGAGATGGTACCCCATTTGCATTTGAAGGTATGATGGTGCCCATCCTGTCTGTGTGTAAGCTTTGTTTGAACTTAACAAGTGTTGCAAGGGGGAGCCAGTGGAGAGAGATAAAGAGAGGAGTGACAAGGGCTTTTCTGGATCCCATGAATACCTGTCAAGCTGAAGAGTTTTGGGGTATTGGTGGAGATCCAGTCTGGAGCTGTCTGGTCTTTCTGAACAGACCTGTGTGATCAAACTGTCTTAGTGTTGTGCTCCTTGAATCCAGCTGAATTATTCTGTGGGATTGGGAGGAACACCTAGTAGCCTTGTCATGTTGAGCTGCAAGTGATGAGTCTTCATCTATGTTCAGATGCTGTTCAGATAGTCTGCTATGCCAGTTGTAATTGTTGAGTCATTGGGTAAAGTGACAGAAAAGGTTGGGTTTCGTCAGCATTAGCCGCAGCAAACGAAGCCTGTGGGTAATGTGAGCCAGGAAAGTGATACAGGTCAATTAGAAAAGTGGACCAAGTGCTGAACCTAGAAGAACTCCAGTGAGTAGCTCCCGAGTCTTGATTACCTCATCCCTTCAGCGAACTTTGAAGCATATGTTAGTGAGATAGAGCCTAAATCAGTCAAGTGTTGTGCCTGTGATGACCTTTGCGAGAGTGGACAGACGGATTTGATGCACAAGCAGGGAAAATCTGTTCTAGCAAGTATTGTCTTTGTCATTAGCAGCGTTTCCATTTATCTTTTTTTTACCAAGATAGAAGCACCAAGATGAGCATACATTTTGAAAATGAGTAGGATAAACTTTTTATTCGATAAGAAAAAATGTGCTTAAGCTGAATTGGAAACGCATTTACCGGTTAACTCCCAATGCAATGGCAATGCATTTTTCTGTTGGAACTGGGACGGCCTGAATGGACTAACCAAAGGACAGATTTTTTGCACATTTGAAATGTTGCTTTGGTCATTCTAAAATTCCAAAGTCTGTCACCAAAGAGCAGTCTCTTGCCTTCTAAAGCAAGATGACGTCGTTTTCATGTTCTAAATCTCAAGTAGGTTTGTATATGTGAAAAAAATCCTTCTCCTAACGTACCAACTTCCATGTTTCTTTTGATATTTTGCGCCAGTTTATCAGGAAGTGGTGATTTTGTTCTTTTGGATTCATTGAATGGATTCATTCAATGCGATATTACAGTTTTGTGTATAAATGTAATCTTTTGATGGAAACATGGCCATTGAGAGCAGAGCAGTCTATTGAATCCTTGTTAAATTGAATCCTTGTTTGGGAAGACTCAGTAATGGACACTGCGCAGTTACGTTTTATGTGTCGAGCTACCGGCCCACTAATAATAATAATAATAATAAATGATTATAATAATAATAATGTCTGACGTCAACAAAGTTTTACAATTTTCAGAACATTATTAGTTCATTCCACATTCACACACCTTGGTAGTCCTCAGCTGCCCTGGGGCAGTCTGACAGAACCCCACCAGTCACACACATACATACATACAACAGGGCAATGGATGTACCATTATACCATTGAAGCTGGATAGCCTCTTGGATCCTGATTGATTTGCATTCAATTTGATATTTTGTGTAAGGAATGACTGAAAACAACAAAAGTTATTATCACAATCTAGTGTCAGATGCAATTACTTGATTAATTCAATGGTTGGTGGTGATGGTTTTGCTAACACTGCCTTTGCCTAATATCATCAAGAGAATGGGTTGAGAGGTATATTGATGACCCAACAAATGCAAAATCTTCTCTAAAGTAGTGTTTCTTTCCCTCGTGTTTACCCACTCACCATTCATAGACTCACAGACCCTCCCAGATTTGTTCTCGAACCTCACCTTTGCACACAAGATTCTCTCAATGATCAAGTGTTTCACAAAGATTTTTTCTTTCTTTAAGGCATGATAATATTTGCCTTTTTCACTTACAACTATTCATGTAAGACATATAAAGAGCAATTAAGTCCATTATGAAAATTCAGGAGAGGCACAGGTCTCAGTCAACAAAGAAATCGTGATAAGACTTTCATGTACAGGGAGTTCCTTTGCTTCTTTTGATGAGGAAAAAGCCCTCCGTTGACGCAACTCGTATTGAGAGGCGCAGCATTAGTCAGAGCTTGTCTTTGTGCAGTAATAATAGCTTTCACGGAAGGTGAAGATCTTTCAGAGAGAATGGCTTTGGGATCGTAAACACTGCTTGATGGTAACATGCTTGAAAGGCTCTCCAGGCTCAACCTGCAACAAAGAGGGAATTGCTTTCAAAAGGAAATTATCACCAATTCTTATTGGGAAAGAATTGAGAGTTGATTTCAACTTCTAAAATTAGTTTGTTTTACAGCATATAAAATTGGTGGCTCAATAAATGTAAAATGGGTTAGATATATTTTTATATTATTTGGATTTAGATTTCTAAAATAAAGACATTCAAAAGAAGAGCACAGAACACAAGTCACCTCATAATTTATGAACTTTTTCATCGTATTATACTGAAACGCAACTTGTCTAATTAAATTCAATTATCTATTCAAAGATATTCTAAATTGTTAATCACCAGAGCTGGAGAACAGTTTATTAGTTTGCAAAATCCTAAAAGTGGGTGCTGTTTTAAAGAGAGAAAGAAGTGATCTCTTTATGCTTATACAGATTAAGAAGCTAGCTTTTCAGAAACATAATTGTATGTTTATTTCAACTGTAAGGGACAGAACTACAATAATAAAGTTATTTGATTTGCTCTTAAAATATGGAAGTAAGTACGGTATTTCACCACTTATCAATCATCAATATGAAACTGGTGAAATCTGTGGTTCAACAAGAAGCACAATAAGTTCCTGGAAGCACAATAGAGTCCTAATCAGCCCAGACAAATACTAATTTACTTCCATAGAGAATATTTGGAGGGAGCTGCAGGTTTAAGTTGCAACACGTCAGCCTCGAAACATTAATGACTGCGAGAGTGTCTGCAAATAGGAGTGGGACTAATCCCTCCTGAGATCTGAGCAAACCCTCTAGCTGAACGCAATAAAAATATCAGACAAGGATTATGCCTCAAAGAAGAAGAATCTGGAATCTGATTGATTGCTTTTGTGAACAGGTGTCATTTATACCAGTAGCATTTACTATGTCCACAGAAGCAATCAGGGGCAAACTATTTATTTCTTTCACATTAGTGTAAATGACTTTTTTCCACTGCCCTTTTCAGAATTTAGTTTGTTATTTTTGTTTGTTGTTCAAACTTTGCAGGCTTTCAAAATCAGCAATATAAAATTAATCTTACAGAAGCAATCATTATTTCTTGTTGACAGTGCATCAAATTAAACCTGATTACTCTGAGGTGACATCAAGAGAAAAACTGAATAGAGAACATGTTTCATAAAGAAAGGAAGATTTATACATTTCGTTGAAGAGTGCTTCCACCTTTAATTTCAAGAACTCCATTATCTCATTCCATTGGTAGCATATGGCTAAAAGTAAACAGAGCCAAAAATAGCACGCCTTATCTGAGCCAATCCTTGTTCTTTTACACTTTTCATCAATTCCCTTTTTTTCTGAAGGTATTTCTAGAAAATACAGAAGTAGAAGAACCCAGCCTCAAAAGAAAACAGCCAGAAATAGATCTCGCGGGCAGAAGGGAGATAGCACAGCAGCTGCTCAATGGAAATGGGAAACAATTGCTCTCACTTCTAAAAACATAAAATGTCAAGGTTTATCGAGGCTACTTGTTGACAGTGTGTGGTGACTGCTGAAAGGAGATTTCAAATACCTTATTCTTATTTTATGGCATCTCTTGTGTGGTGTATTTTTTAGAAACTGTTGCGTTTTCCTGACTGTATTGTTCTAATAAGGTTTATTTATTTCAGCATAATGTGTGACATACAACAATACTTACTAAAATTGTTTTCACAAACCATTCAAATGTGATATGATCTGGAATCCTGTTTAAAGTAGTACTGTTTCCTGAGGGACTTTCTCATGTGCTTTTAAGGTATCCACGCAGAGTTTTTTGTTTACTTGCTGTGAGTAGGTGGATTTTTAAAAGATGTTGCTAAAGGTTCATCTGTCTGACCTCATCAATCCAATAATTTCAACTCAATCCATTTTTGTTGCTTGAAAAAGTAAATCTAGCAAAGAGTATTTTAATTAAAATCTGATGTAAAATGCCACATGGTTCAAGGATACTATCTGGTAAATGCCCTAGTATTTAAACAATCATGCATTTGAATCTTAGATGGACAGCCTTCTCAGCAATGTGCTAATTTTATAAATAAATAAATATAATATTACAATTTATCATCAATTAATTACAATTAATATACAATTACACTTAATTACAATGAATATCATCCGATTACAACATGCTTTTTTATTGTATATTAGGTTTTCAATTTTCCTCACAAAGGGTGGACACTCAATCCATCTTTTAGGCTAATTTACAGACAAGTCATGCGCACACACTTGCCACTTTATTAGGTACACCCTAATAACAATATGGAACCAACTTTGTCTTCAGAACTACCCTAATGGTTGAACATATTGTGTCTTCGGAGATGGTAAAAATGCAGTTCTTGGATGTAAAAAGTTCTTTTTCCATCACCTCTAACCAGCCACAAATTCTCTTCGGACCTCTAATAACATTTTACCTCACACACAACTGTTGCATACTAGGCATTTTCTCTTTTCAGACCATTTTCTATCAAATCTAAATAGATCAAAAGCTTTAGAAGCTTAGAGAACCATTCCCAGTTACAAAATCCCCATTGTCCCTCATTTTGATTCTCTAGTTCAACTTCAGCAAGAATAAATGTAACTGCTTTGTGAAGATATTATTATATACTATTTGTATTACCTAGCAATTTAACTGGTGTACCTAGTGTCCAGTGAGTGCAGAGTCACCAGTACACCCTACATGCTCGATACACTTTAGCAATTTCATTTTTTTATTTGGTAGTGACCATTACTTCAGTTTATTCAAAGATTATAAACAACTGGACCTCTGAGGTCTTTTTTTCTGGATATGTCTGAAACTATGAATCGTCTTGTTGGAAACTGTCTAAATTCCATTTGTAATGCATTGCATCACTAATTGTCTCTATGATCCAAAATAAACATCAATTATTCCAATTTAAATCACATTGTGTAACAGGTGGGTTTGCATGTGAAGCAGTCTAAAACAAAGGCTTCTTCTTTTTGTTTCTATCACCATCCCACAATATCAGCCAAGCCCAGTCAAGGAATGCAGGGGAATGGCCCGTATATTCAGTAACCAGAGAACACTTACTGCTTTTTGTCTGCTCTGGGTTGTTTTATAAGCCAGAGAGCGTGTAAGAGACTCATTAACCTCCACAGATGTGATTTACTCCCTCAGATCCACCTTCGCAACAGCTGCAAAAGCCTGTCTTTGTTTTCTGGTCCACAGACTCATTCCTGTTTTCAGTATCATTACTTGAGAAGACTGGTTTCACTGCAAGCCCCTCCTTACACAGGTGCATGCTCAGAAAACATGCTTCACTGTAGAATCATTCACATAATGCTTTAATAAGCAGTACTTTGGTTTTTTTTCTGTTCACCTTGTCTTAACTCTTAAAACTCCTGAAACCCAGTTTAACATCTGAAGAATTAGACCCCCCAAGAGAGCATCCAACTAATTTTTTAATTCAAAATTTTTAATTCGGTCATATCAAGACTGGAATACCGTATGTGTCGTCTCTCTGGAGACTCAGTGGTCTGACGTCTTTGTGAACCTTAGAAGAGCCCATGTCAACCCTCTCTTTGTCTCCTCCACTGGCTCCCCATTGCAGCCCTTGTTAAGATTAAAATAGAACGTTCTATCTCACTGTTCCTGACGGGTAGAGCATGAGATTCTTATAACCTAAAAAGAAAAGAGCACAAGTGTAAAAAAAATTAATAATACTATTAATAATAAATGTAAGCGTCTTCTTAATGTAAATTAATTTAATTAGCAAAAAATATCTTACAAGCAGTAAGAATATCTGTGAAAAATGATCTTTGTATTTAACCCCAATTTAACCTTTGATAAAAAAGGATTACCGGTATATATTATTTATTCTGCTGTTATTTAAGTTAACCCCCTCATTCCCTGTGCCCAATAAAATGTTTTTATTCCCAAGAATTTCAGTCAATCTAATACATATTTTCTAACCATCCAAACAAATTTATTATCCAGTAAAATATTGTGAATAGAATTATACACACAAGTCAAATCCAAAATATTAATTAATGTAAAATGTTTTATTTTAATGCCAAATGCATTATTTTTGACAAAAAAAAATGACAGAGAAGGTCAGAAATCACAAAGAAATGCAGTTGTGGGACAAGCAGGCCAATATCTGAATATAACCCTTGGTGCATTCACAGCTCTATGTTTAGCACTTTTATGATGTGGAGACCACAACAGAGAGTCTAGATTTAGAAAGGGTGGAGCTTCAATATCTATCTAGTCACCGAAAATCCAATGTTGTTCACTTTCACTTGGAGAAATAGCCAATTGCAAAATCTGGGATATTCTTGTCATTTGTCAGATTCACTTTTTTCAATTGTAACCAGGAGTATCATTCTAATTAATATTAGCCTTAATTAACATAATTAGCCAAAATTGTCATTTTTGAGCCATCTTTGTGTATTTAGATGGACTCTAGGAGAATTCCACCACAATTTTCATTGAAATAATTCCATTGGGTGTTGCAGTTTCATTGTCTAAGGCTTCTGTTCAGCTTTTCCAGTTAGGTGATATCATCAAATGACTCAGAAAAGCAGGCTGTCGGCTTAGCATTTGTGTTCCATATAGTGTGATGAATGTTTGATCTCAGCTCATTGATGAAAGATCAGATGTCATTGTCCCTGGGGCCCATTCATCTGTTCCAAAAACACAACAGGAGGCAAAAGAGAGGACTGGGTTTCACGTGGAGACACAAAGTCTGGTGCTCTGATTCACACTCATATTATCACTCTTTTGACAATCAGCATTTTTCCTCTTTTCCTACTTGTGAGCAGTTTTACAAGTTTACTGGAAAAGGAAATTTTGAGTGTTGTGTTATTGTTTTTGGCTGTAAGGAGGTGGGTTTAATGGTCTCCACACACTTAATCTAAAAATCAGAAAGCACCCCATCTTAGCTCTTCACCTTACTTTATAAACAGAATTGGGCCACGCCTTCACCCAACATGAAAATCCAAAACAGGGGGGTAGAGTTAACAGGCACATATATTACAACAGTCAATTTGTCTGTTGGTGTTGTACTGTTGTTGTGTGTAAAGACAAACATAATAATCAATGTTTACTCCTAAAAGCCTGCTAAGGATACAGTGGACATATAACATAAGCTCCCTAAAGAATTATATAAACTTGTGAGAAATGGACATATGTTGTCCTCAAAACAGTTTATGGTCTTGAACTATCAACAGCAATGTGCTAGATCACAAGTAATCAGAAATATATTTATCAGACATTGCAGAGTATATCAGAAACATTTTTATGGAAATAACTGCTTACAGGTCCAGATTAAAGTTAATGGAAGCCACCTTTTTTAGGATTAAACTACTCTGCCATTGAGCAACTCCGTGTTTACATTTAGCATTACATATATAATGTGGAGAGAACACAAAATGTTTGTGTGGATATAACCTTTAAAATGCAAAGTTGAGGCATTGAAAGTGACTTATCAGGAGTTGACAGCTGAGCATGCAGACTACATTATGTGACTGCTATAAAACCTTTGACAAAGATCTGAAACTGCTGGGCTCATACACTGGGCAACACTTGTTTCTTTCAGACCCACTTTATAAACTTGATAATTTGGAACAGAACTAAATATTTTACCATTTTAATCTTTACTTTTTTAAAAGTCCAAGTATTGTTCTCTGCAAAGGATGGTGCTTCTGACCACCTCTGAACCTTTCTTTGTTGTAAAACAGAGTTTATACAGGAGGTTTTTATAGTGAGCTCACCATATGAAAATCCCCTGCTAACATTCCTCAGACCCTGACAACCGCTCCCACCTTTCCATGGCACACTGTTCTGAAAGCAACCAGCCCTTGAACTAAAGACTGACAAAATTTCTCCCAATCTCTCTAAACCCAATTCAGTCTTCTTAAAAAAACTGTAATAATTAAACCTTTGACTGTTTTAAAGTGTTGGAATATAGGTATCTTAAAGGTCTCTTTTGGAGAGGTTAAAACTGTCACCTTCTTATTGACATCATCATATAATTTAAAATGGACAAACTACAGTATGTGGCCAGGGAAACATAAGAGCTGGCATAGCTTTAATTATATGCTCATTTAAATATTTGTTGATATAGCAAACAAAAAATTAAGAAAACATTCTCAAAATTAGGTATATAGATCAAAAAAGCATTCAAACCTGTTACCACCCCACCTTCAATGGTCAATGGGGTTCACAGAGTAGTACAGCAGGAGAGTCGGGTGTATGTGGAAACTGCAAAGTGATATTTTTATTTACATATAGCATTTTTTTGTGTGAACAGCCTCAAGTGGTTAGTCGATGAACTTAAGATTTGGTGACCTCCACTCAAGCCCCCTATGTCTAAAAGCAAAGATCTGGAGTGTATTTTTTGGAAATAATGATTTACTTTCAAGTAATTCATAAGAAATGATATATGACATTTATTTTAAAGGTTTGTTAACTGATACATGGATGCTGATATAGTATATGTTGTGCTTTTTTAGATATACATTGCATTTTCACTGCATGTTAGGAAATAATCCTATGATAAAAAAAACTCACTAAAAAATATTTAGCATTTAATTGAGACAGAAATTTTGTCGGGACAAAATAAAAATAAAAAAAATATGTCAAGAAATTAAGCAGTGGTGCTGTGAGATCCAAATATATGTGAATATCTGTGTGACTTCCATGCGCTTGAATGACTGCGTCCATGTGGTTTGGAATGGATTCATACAATTTATTGATGAAGTCACCAGGAATGACAAAGAAAGCAGTCTTGCATGCCCCCCAGAGTTCATTAATTTTTTTTGATTTCGTCTTGCATACTTCACAACCCAGACATAAGCTGACCAATCCTTGAGCATCTTGAACTTCTTTGGCTTTAGGTACTTTGATTAGGGCATAAAATAAGCCTTTTCTTGTAAAAAAAAAAAAAATTAAATTATATATTCCAGTGGTACTTCAAGTCAATCTGTACCCAAGCGACAAGACTTTTGTCAAGGCCTCCATGAAGATCCATCTAAAAGAAAATTAAATAGTGGTTAAGTTTACAATGTAAATTCGGCAGTATAGGTTTGGTTCCCAATTACTCTCACAGTGTATGCAGAAACTATTTTCCAGTAGTTCTACATATACTTTTCTGTTACAGCCTTAATTAATTGCTACTAATTGTTGTCTCGAATTTCTACACACAGCACACCAAAAAAACAATGAAAAAAATGACAGACTAGATGTCAGACAAAGTGACTATTGGGTTCTTGGTCACCTTCCTAATTCAATTCAATTAGAGAGTCAACCGTCACTAAGCAGTTAAGTTCACAAACTAATTATTTCATTTGCAGTTGAATGCAGATGAATCCACTGCTCTTATTCACAATTTCAATGCTGCAGACATTTTTTCTCCATTTTTACACATATTTTCTATATTCTGCTTTAAAATGCTGGACAAAACCTGTTTAACAACGAATCCTGAAGCATGGATCCATGATGAGCTGTCCTAGCTGAAAGGCATGCATGCTTTCGGCTAATCCTGCCCAACCACATTTACCGGAAATGAGAGGCTGTGGGGGGTACAGGCTTTTGTTTAAATAAGTGACTCAAGCCCAGAAATACCATCAGCTTTCCGCCATATATCGGTGGCATTCACTGAAAGAGCTGCATAATGTGTTTGTGCAGGAGCTAGAGCAAGAACGTTTGGCTTCTTAGATATTTTGTCCCCTTTTGGCTTCGCTCCTTGGCGCTATTTCATCCTCTCCTCACATCTGATATCCAATCCTGCTCTGACCCTCCAGGGGATCTAAATAGACGGGTTGAGAATTTAATAACGTGATAAAGATACACAAGTGTCTGTCCACCGATATGAGGTCACGCATAAAGAATCTGATGGCAACCCATGAGGGACATCATGAGAGAGTTTGAAGTAAACTGCTTGCTCTCCAGGAGAAAGACAGCTGGTGCATGAGAGTTTATCTTCATTTAAGTTATATGCTGAGACACTGAAGTGTGGCCACTGTAAACTTTCATATTCGTGCGTTTAAAGACTCTGAGAAAACATTTTTACTAGATAATGAATCTTTAATTGCAGCCAGTAACCATAATACTGTACACAATTACCGTATATAGTTTGATCAATATAACTGCAAATCAATGTTAAGATCATATTTGTGTTGACTTGTGAAAAAAAATCTAAACCTCTCCTCCTAGAACGATTTGATTATGTTAATCTAAGCAACACATTGAAAACATTTGTGATATCACTGACAACTCCCTAGCAACCAACCTTTTACCCTAGCAATCACATTTTCTGAACTCTATCTTAGCTTGGTTTATAGAACTTATAGTGACAAAGGAAACAGATTATGTCACTGACCCCTGCATAGCAACCATGACAGGGACATGGGGGTTGGTTTATATTACTCATAGTAGCATAGGGAATTTTGTATGTTGTCACTGACTACTTCATAGTAGCCAAAATTTTGCTTATAAAACTTTTAAACACAACTTTTACAAGCCAATGTTAAAATTTAGTCATCCTTAGCCAAACCTTAGCCATCAAGTTACTTAATTCTCTCTCTCTCTCTCTCTCTCTCTCTCTCTCTCTGTAGAGTTTTTATCACAAAATGAAATTATTGAATCACTTAAGATGTCGCAGTGAGGAGTTACCAAAGTTATGGTTCTTGAACTCGGCTGGCCCACGATTCTCGTTTCTAGGTCCTTTGAATAGTTTCATTAGGTAAAAGGTTGAGCAGACATCTGGAGTCTTATCTTGAAGATCTTGAAATGATATGTTTCTGAAGAATGCAGGACATAAAACATGCTTATTTCCAAACTCTTCACAGTGTAATGCGGCTCTCCACTCCAAGACCATTTTTTACATATATTAATAATTTGCACATAGTTTAGAAGTATGTAAAAACACATAATGTTGGAGTGGTCTCACACCAGATAATCACACCAGGTTGAAGCACACTAGAGTTTTCCTCTTTGTTGCAGTCCATTTTGGTAGGTTTAGTTCAAGTGGAACAGTTTAGTTTCTAAGATGGAGCGAAGCTTTTTTGGCACAGATTTGAATTTGTGAATGCTTGGACATGCTTTCTGTATTCCCCTGGAGCTGTAAATAGTGAACAGGTATTTGACTGTGCTCTATCAGGCACCTTCAGTGTTGAGTCACAAAGGCTCCGTCGACACCTCATCCATCATGGGTCATATTTCATGGCTGAAGTGATACTCTGTCCGGGTCTGAAGCACCTGATCTTCTGTGGAGCCAATACACTGCTCATCATATGTGAGTGAGCGAACTCCTTAAGCTACACACAAAAGAATGTGTAATATTCAGAGCAATAAAAGTATTTATATAATTGCGATTAAAAATAGAAAAAAAACAAAGAGTTGTTTTTTTTTTTACAATTCGGACAAAGTGAAAATGTTCGCTTAAAATTTGATTAAACCAATTAAGAGAAATGAAATAGCCTGTAAATTGGAAAAACATACTGTTATTTGCATAAATGTTGATGAACAAATCGAATTTAAAAAACATTAGCCAAACAATTCTGTCAGTTCATATCAATTACAAATTTTGCAACTTTAACACATATTAATTGTTAATTGTTAACATTTTGACAAAGACAAATCATAACCTGAACTTAAATATTTGTTTTTTCACAATAACTTCTAATGATTAATTGCCAACACAAAGAGTGGTTTCTTTTGGCTCTCTGTGAGAAGGTTCTTTGATAGACAGTTGGTTGCATTGGTTTTCTCCCCAATCTGTCTTTTTTGGTTCCAAAACATGCATGAGTATTTGAATGGCAACTCCAAATTAGTGCTACAACAATGGACTGGTTACCATTCTCACTACCTGCAAGCCAAGTAAAGCTTTCAGTCATTATTTCTCAACTTAACTCCTTAAGGTAACTTAAGAAACTTACATGTTTGTAGGATTTCAATAATTTTTTGTGATTTTATTTTCATATAGACACATTTGCATGATGTAATTTTTTTGGATTGTGTTCCTGTTTCTAGAGCTTTGTACACATGGTTTGGCCAGAAATTTAGAGACAAGTTTTTAGTTTAGTCCGGTTCTTAAAGAGCTAGTCACTAATTTGGAACTTGTTGACAACTAATGGAGGAGGGGGTTTCATTTGTATTACTTATATTAAGTAATTGTGAGCCTTTAAACTGTTTATAATTAATAGTAGTGCTGAGCAGCATAGTCTTAGCTTTTAATTTGACCATCTCTGCCCATTTACTAAGTTTTTACACAATTTAACTTCCCAGTAGTGATGCACTAGGACACAGTTGGCTATACCCACTTTTAGCTTCACAATCTCACTTCCTTTGGTTACGTGAACTTTAAACCTAAAATCCTGTTAAGATGCTTCAAGGATATGACTATTTCCTTTCCAAAAGAATAAAACTCTGGTTACGGTGTTGTACTGATGGTGTAGACGTGGTGAAATGTAGGGTCTAATATTAAAAAATGAGTAAAAGAGAAAGATATCTTGTAATAATAATAATGAATCTAATGAATCGCCAAAACCTTAAAATCAATGAATGCTAATTTGAAGCCTTTTAAACATGTTTATTGAAGTCTCCATTGAGTTAGTCTTTTTCCTTCTGATTTTGCACTTTCAAAGGCATACTATCTCCATCACTTTCAGACATTAAGTTACAATACATGTTAAATTATATTAAGTGATGTGTCCAACAACTTTAACAGAGAAGCTCATTAAGGGATGCAAAAGTTAAAAAAGTCTAAAATTGCTTGAAAAAAATGCCAAAGTTGGCACACAAATCAAGCTTTGAGAAAAGTGCATTTGCATATGTATGGAAGGACGTCACTGAAATGAAACTGCAGCCTGAAAACGCACAACGCTGTCAAATATTTAACCAATCCGAAATGAATGTTTAGCCCAACACATTACCAGTGCCCTGATGAGGTTTGCAAATGTCAGTGCACGAACTTCCATTGTCTAGTGGAAATGAGCCATTGTTGAAACAGGAAACACCTTTCTCAACAAGCGAGCTTTGAGAAAGGCAACTTTTTTTACTGTAAATCTTACTCAATAATGACTCCTTACACAAGCTCATGGCACTTATTTCTCAAAGGCAGACATTAGGACGAATCCAAACATATTTCATCATAACCTTCCTGAATTATGAACTGTAAGCTCAACATCCACCAGGGTGTGACCATAAAAGCCATATGTACAGTGTTCCAAGCAGATGTGCTAGAAGTAGCCTAGAGAGCTCATAAAGTATGAGAGTGATGTCATCCCTAAACAAGGGCTGACGGCCACCCAGCGTGAGATGAGCTGCCTGCATCCCCTGCCAGGTCGCTCAGCTGACCATGAGGTATCCTCTTACTGAAAACCGAGTGCAAGTGTGAAACAATAATGAACATGTTCTTTAGCATTAGTAACACTTCTACCTAGTTCAGACTAGGCAAACACATCTTCAGATACCCATTAATGAATGATGTCACCCACCCAGAGCTTTATAAACAAACATCATGAGTCATGATAGGAACAGACTTAAAGAGACAGTGCACCCAAAAATGAAGCGACCATCAATTCTAGCTAGATAAGTTATTTATGTAAACTTTGTGGTCAAGCAGTCGGGTAGGGCTTTTCTGCCAATACATTTCCAGACATCTAAAAAAGTAAAGGAACAAAAGGCCCCATTTTTAGCAATGCGTCAAAGTCGTTTCACTGCTAAAATTGTTAGCTCTTGGTATTCTTTCAGCCAAATAAGGTTAATGGACGTTAATGGAAAGAGAATAGTCACTTTTCATGTTTAGCACGGATTAGATTCACTAGTGCTCAATTGTTACACTGCCGAGGCTTACAAGATGTGCTAAACCCAAATCCACTCGGTGTAGGTCACCAGTCCTTTGCCTGGCCAAAATCACTCACCATTAACTCTCACATTTACTCTTGAAGGAAATGTTTCAGTTCACCTGAGTCATGATTTTGGATCGTGAGAGGAAACCTGAGTACCAGGGGGAAAATCCTTGCCAACACTGGGAGAACATGCAAATTTCACACAGAAAAGAAGCTAAAGAAGTTATGACACAGTGAATAGTGAATAGGATTAATGAAGCAGACTTTGCTTGCACAGTATTATATACTCAACCTAAAAATAAAACAAAAAACACAGTGTTACATCTTCTATCTACATGAAAGTGCAGTAATGCTTTCTAGAACTATTAGAATCTGTTTTAACACATTTAAAAAGTCTTACAGTGTATAAGGATTCAAACCCACATCTACAAATTTAAAATAATCAAATTCGACACTAATGTCGTCACGTGATTAGTTAATTGGATAACACACTTTGTAACACTTTTGAGCATTTACTTTCAGTTAAAATTGCAGCATATAAGGGCAAGGGAGAGACAAAAGGCTGAACAAGAGTTGACAGGGGGAGTTTCACAAATAATGTATTCTAGAGGAAAGTTCAGCTGCAGACTGCAGAGGCAGGGATGTGTTAGTTTCTGTGAAAGAAACATCGGTGACGCTGAATTCTGATGAACTGAATTCAAAGATGTTACTACAGTATGGCTTTACCGGCAGGGAAGGTGATTCTGAAAACACACATTAACACCAAAAGCCCAACCGTACGACACATGATTCCATTATGATCTTTTTTTTTGTAAGACTATTTTTGCTTTTATTTAAAACAGTTAGGACAGAAAGAGGAGTGGGTATTGAGAAGGAAAGGATGGGAAATGACGTAGGGTTTAGGATTCCAATCACTCTATGGAACTGCACATACATGTCCAGCACACTGTCCACTACACCAAAGGGCCGGACTCGCACAGCCTTTAATACGCCTATGAACAGTCTGCTTTCGGTTACTATGCTGCCCACAGCTGAAACAAGCTTCTAGAAGTGATTAGACAAACTAAAACTTTAGTCACATTTAAATACAGGTTAAAAACTTATGTGCGAACATAACTTTAAATTCTTTCAGCCCTTGCTTTTTTTTTATCTTGGATCTGTTTTATTCTACTGTAAAGCACTTTGAAATGTCAATGTGTACAAAAATCTGCTATGAAAATAAAATTTGCTTGCGCTTTCTAGCCTTAATTTGCTTAATAAACATAAAAGAGAGCAAATGAATTAAGAAACAATGAAGAGTCTTAACAGGAGTAACTTTGTTCTGTCACCTCAAAATTAGCAATGAATACAGCCCTCTGTTTATTTTTCTCAGGGCAACTAATGGTAGAAAGTTGTGTTTATTTCTCGATAAGGAATAGAGGATAATAAATAATAGCTATTTATTTCGAACTAGAAAAGCTGGCGAGTAAAATCTCAAACATTACCACATGTTTTTTGTTCTTGACCAAACTGCATTAAATGAAGGAGGAATAATGGCAGCCATTGACTTCAGAAAATATTAATGAAAATGTCTTCTGTCCCCGTTTCTATAAAGCGTTTTGTGGAGGTTTTCCACACGTGTTTAAACGCTCGTTTAAAACTATGAGGGTCAAAGTTCACCAAACAAACAACATCCAGAAGGAAATGAGCCATTTTGTGGGTTTCGCTCCAAGCCTTTTATGTCTGTTGTGAATCCGGTTTGATCATGAGCTTTAAATACCCATTTTGATGCTGAAGCCTGTTCTACACTTTCAACCTAGGAAGTGCAATTTCATGATGATGCAAGCGAGTTATGCCAGAAATGCAAGGGATGGGTGTGAAAACCAGCCAGAATGGAAAGCACACATCCAGCCAGGGGACAGGTGAACTCCACATGAAAGGAATTTGTGGAATTGAAGCAGCTTAGACCAGTTCTTTGAAAACCATTGACATTACAGTATTGATGTTGCTATTCTAGTTTTTAAATAAACTCAAAATAGGAAACCAGTCTTAACTGCTCTCATGAGGAAATGAGTCATTGCATCAACTCTTATCTTCTGCTTATGAACATACATTCCTGAGAAAACACACTAAAAGAAATACGAACATGAACACAGTCAAACTTTTACAGTCTGAATTTATTATGTGAACATTTCAAATTTTGAACACTGCTAAAATACAGTGGTAACTTTTACTGGCAGATACATCACTTATCTGATAAATTTTAAAATTAGCTTAAACTCTGACTTTGTGTACTGAAATTCTTTAATAACACTGTCCTGAACATCAAATTTCATTCATAAAAATGGCGTTCTGTATTACATACTAGTAATATTTTTATTTTCAGTCCATAACTTTTCAGTCCTTACTTCCATATAGCCATATTCATCATGAACATTTTAATAAATAAAATACAAACATACAACACAGACTTTCAAATATGGTGCCAGTGCATTAAGGCCAGAAAAAGTTGGTCTAAATCCAAATAAATATTAATAGATTCATAAACACATAAATAAATAAATTAAAGCACAGCTAGCAACGGTAAAACAGATGGTGCACAAGACGAGAACAAATTGCTTATTTCTAAGAGAATTCTCAAATCAGACGAGGCTTTCAAATAAAAGGTCTCATTTCTAAAACTCGAGCTACATTCCCAAAAACCCGAACAGTTCCTTCTCGTTCTGTATCGAACACTTTGGCGGCTCTTCACCACTTCACCACAGTGAAAGTTCATGGCAAGTGAAATCCTGCGAGCTTTTTTAGCAAGTCCTTCATGAGAGACTACGTTCCCAGAAGCGCAAGTCTTCTATAGCCAACACTCTTTAACATGCTTTAACTTCACCACTTTATTTTGAGGTAGAATTTCCACACTGTCTCCCTGAAATTAAACAAGAGTCAATGTGTTAATCGATCAAACTACATGACAAACAACTTGAACATATGTATATTATTACTCACCGTTTTCTGATTGCCTAGTGGTGTGAAGCAGCTCCTAACTTAACCTTCTCCTCATTTTCCACATTGTATGCACCTTGCTTGTGAAACCTGTTTGAGGGAAAAGAAGAATATGGTGGGTCCTTTAATGAACTGACTGTGCTTTTAAAAAAATGTCCTCTATAATGTATTATTTCACCACAAGAAATCAAATTTTAAAACAAAAATTATCCATGTTTACATGTACTCAAGTCAGGAACCTCACAATACTGGCGTAAAAAGTGCAGTAACTACATGTTTGGGACTGAAAGTGCGCTTCACAATGCCTTTTTGTAACAAAAGACTTCCATTTTAGAGAAATCATTATGAAGCCATTTTCTCAGGTTTACTGTAGCTGTCGTAACGGCACTTTGCCTTTGTAGGGCACTATAGATGCTAAGTGATTACATCACTTCACCCTGATTGGGATTTTTGGTTTAAAAGGGAAAAATCTCTGGTTTTACTAAGTATTTTGAACTTTGTAAAACCGATCCTTTACTTTTCCTAATATGGATCCAAACATATTGTTTTTGTCCTTTCTTAAATTATAACCACTTTAGAAAACAAAAAATGGTTTAACCATTTTACAAACCTGAGTGCCAGTAGGAGGCCAATGATGGTAAGGCATAATGAAGAGAGAACCACAGCCACCACAGCAAGTGCCGTCGTACGGCCATATGCTCCATCACCCTTCCGCACTTCCAAGGAGAAAACATGACATCGCTCTCCTGAGTAGCCTTGGTCACATCTATTTGGAAAGAAGGTTTCATATTTGAATCCAGCGCTATTCAAGTCATAAGGTCGTTGGTACAAGGAATGGGCTTACATGCACGAGGGCCCCTTTAAATCCCTAAGGTACTGGCAGGTTCCATGGATGCAGAAGTCCTTGTACTTTTTTAGACATGGGTTCCTTTTCTTGCCTTTTCCCTTTCCTTTTCCTTTCTTCCTCCCGAGCCCTTTCCTCTTCATGTTGCTGAGTTTCTCTGCATTCAAGACTGCACTAGCGTCTTTGGGTTTGCTTGAAAATGCAACTTTTTAATAGGAGGGAAAAATCAAAATCAGTAATGTTCTTCGTGAAACATATACAATGCAAATAAGAGATAAATACCCATTGGATGCCCATAGTCCCCCGAGAACTCGTCCTCTTCTTCATCATCAAAGTAATACTCTTCTTCTACCTCATATTCCACATGCTTCTTGTCTACAGTAGATTTCTTCTCCTTCAAAGCCTCAAACGTATCAATCACAGCTGTCTGTGCAGGTTTCTCACTCAGAAACCGCTCTATAGATGCACCTCTCACAGCAACTGAATGGAAAGACACAGTAAACAACCATTTAACTTCACTGGAATGTTTGGTTTGGTCCACAGAATCAATTCCTGGCAACTTTACAAAAGAACCCGCAGTAGATTTCTCAGATAACACTTGTTAAACATTGTTGTTTAATAGCCATTAAATTCAGCAAGAAAATAAAAACATAACATTTAATACAGCATGTTTTAAAACTAATTATAGATTGTAAGCATCACTTAATACCCAAAGAGGGTGCTGAGGGGCTTCATTTTACAAAAATCCTGCATGCACAGACACTGAGCTAAGTAATGAACGCATGAGACCAAAATAAACAGAACCCAGAATACGTATTCTTAAAACACTTTGACTGGGTGACATTTAGGACCTATTAATAGATTCACTGGATATTTAATTCCAAGTTATAAGGTATTATACGAGAATTTTCATGAACTAACTTTCTATCAAAACTATACTTTTGAGACTTCAGCGAGCTAAAACTACGTGTGGAATTGTAGCGACACTTTCTAACAGCAAGCCACCATCTTCCTACTTACCGATGGTCAGAACAAAAACACGTAAAACAGTTAAAAATGTCATGTTTGTTCTTCTGGTCATAACGAAGATAGCTTCCGTTTTTAGAGAATAAAATCCTTAGGGCACTCGTAATTCCCTTTTGAAGATTAAAAAAAAACTTTTACACGAGTGCTATTTGGCTACTATTCGTCTCACGCGCGTCAAGGTTAAAAATCATAAGTGGGCCAACTGACAGTCATTTAAATAAGAGCATGGCCACGCCCCTGGCTGTGATTTACCCCCCACCACCACCACCACCTCAACTGATCCACACATAGTGTTCCAGCACAAAAACATATATTTAATATAAAATATATACAATATGTAGTCAGTGCTGCATATTAAAAAAAAATTTAAGATTTAAGGTATTCCATTCACATAAAGATCTTTTTTTCACACTCAAATGAATGAAATACAATTATAACAGATCCGACTGTTAATTATTTAACAGACCCATTATTCGGTTCAAATAGTCACGCATGTATTTCTTAGCTCTTTGATATTAAAAATGTGCATTTTACAAATGTTATTTCAGATAGAAACAAAAAAACTAAAAACTGTTTGGTGCTGCCATCTTGTGTTTGTTTTGGGTCATTTGTTTTAGTTAATCGGGTGTTTAAATTCTATAAATATGTGTCATTTTTAATGGACTATATGTAGTTTACTGGTTATATGTATCTATAAATCTGTTTCTTATTATTTTAAATGCATTTGACCGTTTTAGTCATCTTTGTGTCTTACGTTATCTGTTTTGTTTATAACTGTATTCCCTTTCATCATGTGTACTTTTTATTTAATTTTTTGTTTGTTTTTTATGTGAACTTTTTATTTATCTAATTGTCTTCTCATTACCGAGTAACAGCGCATGAAAATATTTAAAGAATAGACTGGCCTTAAAGGTCTGCTCGCTCTGTGATCTACATATCTCCCCTGGACGATCAAGTTCGATTGCTCTCTAGTCTCGAGTCACATGCTATGACAGGTAAACATGGCGGACGAGAACATAAACACGAAAGTTGAAAAGGAAAATGTTCCTGCTAAAGAAGAAGAAGCAGAAGCTACGGAAAACTACCAAAATGATATCGTTAAAGAAGTCGACGGGGTCGAGAAGGAACAGGCGGAAGACAGCTCTTGGTCGGCACCGCTTTTGTCGTTTGCTCGCAAAGCGACGGAGACGCTGAGCAGTGGGCTTAATCACAACAGCTCGGGGTTAAAGGGGGCTGACACGGGACCACACAGCTCCGACGTAGCAGATAACGTTACTCACAAGACGGCAGGTATGACACCTGCTCAAGGCGCTGGATTTCCAAAAAATAAAAATGCTCACAGAATGTAAATACTTAGTACGACCAGAAGTATCTCGAGCTAACAAAAAGTTTTTCGTGTAGGATTAGCATCAACGATTTACTGTTTGTGGCTTTCCCCCGAGCTTTTTTTTTATCTATTACAAGGACGTTGGATTTCTTCCAGATCATTAATTATAGCACAAGTGGTTTGAAACTACATTGTGTTTTAACCGAGACGAAACTACGGAGTTTTAGAGTACTATTATTATATGCACATATTAAAGAACTATAACTTTCGTGATGCAGTACAAGCAGGAATTAGCAAAATCAGTTTCTGTTTCATGCACTGTGTGAAAATGGCATGTACGAAAATGTAGCATTTGTCTGCCCTGACATAATTGTGTAATGGGAATAATTGGCTTTGAAAGCTTCAAAAGAGAAGTTTATGTCAGAATACACATTGGAAGGCGACCTTTATTAGATAAACATGACAACAAACATATTACATGACATAACAGCAGCGTATAACTTTTGCAGTATTGTCCTTAAATGCACACAATAGATGTCTTGTGCACCTGCTTCCTGACAAACACTATTTCTACCACAGGAACTTCCACTTCCACTTCCATTCATGTGTCTTTAGTTACTTTAACACACAGGAAGTGCTGACACGCGCATGCCTCATGTGTCTATGATCTGTGCAGCCGTGAAAGATCCTGTGGTTGTGGAGAGATCCAATCTGCTTAGCATGATGAAGCTAAGCATTAAGGTTCTGATCCAGTCCTCCCTCAGTCTGGGGCGCACTTTGGACTCAGAGTATCCTCCTTTACAACAGTTCTTTGTGGTTCTGGAACACTGTTTGAAACATTGTTTGAGAGGTAAGATCAAGCAGGAACCTCCTGAACTCATTTGTGAAGCTAATGTTGAAGTGACAGCAACTGCATTTTACTTTTCTGTAATAATAATTCAACACATTCAGACATAATTTTTCAAAATCCGTATGGTACAGTAACATAAGATCACTCATTTGAATAAAAGCGTAATAAAATGCTCCAAAATGTGTAGCCATTTTCCTGAAATGTACATAATGTCTCCTAAAGGTTTTCCTCGCTATCCATCCTTCTATTACTAAAGGTTTGCTCAACTGCAGACCACCACCTCTGCAACAAATCCAGTCATGAAACGGCCTGTCTTATTCAAACTAAATGGAAGTTATTTAAAATTAGATCAAGTCAGCTACTAAGTAATTCTAAATAGTGTAAATTTAACCACCACAGAGATGGCTAGTGTGTCTTTTTGTCCTTCATAATTCATGTTTGAATTACAATCAAGGAGTTAAATTGAGCAACATAAATTTAATTTACAATTAATCTGACTTGCCAGACACAAAAGTGGCGACCATAAATCCAGGTTTAGTATTTCAACTATTTTGTAGCATTCAATTTTCTTTTGATTTCTTGGATGCTTTACTTGCTCAATTTTTGTTTATTTTGTATGTTTTATGATCTTTACCTTGAATACTGAGCTTTCAACATCTTTAATTGTTATAAAAAAAAATTTCTTTATGTTTTGAGTATTGTGATTAAGTATTGTACTCTTTCTCTGTCTAAAAATGTTACATGTGTGGTTGACAAATAACACAATCTTTATAAGATACATAAAGTGTTAATACTTAATACTATCGAACAGGCCCCTAAATCTTGAATTGTGCTTTATTTTTCTGTCACCCAGTAAAGAAATCTTTCATTGGTCAGAACAAGTCCATCTGGGCTCCTTTGGAGACGATTGAGAAACTGTGCCCTGAGTCGGCTGACATTGCCATGAGTGTGAGGGACATGCCTGGAATTAAGTAATTCAATTTCTTTAGTTTAGTATCTTGTTTGAAACTCTATAATCAGAGAGTATGCATTTGCTCATTTAAGTCTGTTTGTGTTGTGTCAGGACTGGGCTTGGCCGAGCTCGAGCATGGATGCATCTGGCTCTAATGCAGAAAAAAATAGCAGATTACATGAAGGTGCTGATAAATAGAAAAGACCTCCTTGGGTAAGAGCTGGTCTGTGTTGCTGTGCAATGTTTCTACTTAATACAGAAGCAGTTTACGTATTCCTTTTGGGGCATGGGTTAAATGAAAACGCTTACATCCAAGTTTGGTAATGTCCTTGAATTTTACATTAAAGGCTTGAGAATGCTTGTGACTTCTAATTAGTTCACTGAGTAGATGGTGGGACAAAATGGGCTTACAATTCACAATTGTGACTAAAAACAGCTTTGTTGGTGGTAATTCATGAAATTATCAATAGAACACAGGGAACTTAATATTGATAAGGTTCTCAAATTGGTTTATAGAACACTTGTAGACAGCTGTAGCGTCTGTTGCTTAAAGTCAGATAACATGACACAATGACCAATGTGAAATATTTGTGTAATTCACCATGGATGTTGTTGTTGGTAACTTTCTGGATATTTACATAAACATCTACTTAGTAAACACAGCTATTATAATTCCTGCTACAAATACCCATTTTCAAGTTGGTGAAAGGTAATGTTAATGTGTTATAAATATGGAATATAAAATTGTCGAGATTGAGTAATATTATATTTCTTGGTGTTCCTTTGTGTCGCAGAGACTTTTATGAGCCTGGAGCTCTAATGATGGAGGAAGAAGGGGCTGTGATTGTGGGCTTGCTGGTAGGGCTCAATGTGATCGATGCTAATCTCTGTGTGAAAGGAGAAGATCTGGATTCCCAGGTGAATTAATCGAGATAATCCATCCAAATGCTGCAATCAAGTGTTTTTTTTTTTGTGATGTTTGTGATGCTTGTGTTATTGCAGGTGTGTGTCATCGACTTCTCAATGTACCTAAAGGACCCACAATCAACAGAGACGACACAAGAGTGAGACACTGCTTTATTGTCTAATTATCTGCTTTAGAACAAGGGTTCGGAACTTTTTTTTCAAGTCAATGTTCTCAGACCCAATAGATTTACATATTTAAATACTTACTTATGGATGCAGCCATTATCTGTGTTCACAATGAATCACGGTGTTACCACCAGATAGCTTGCTGTCTGTGTCACTTTTGATAAATGGATGGAGATGTTATGGGTTTTTGTTGAGTGAGAAGTCCCTCTTATTTCCTGAGAAAATAGTCTTTTGACTTCCCAACGCCGCTCTGAGGCTTTGAGGCCAAATGTCTCTGCAGCTTTGATGGCTTTTGTGCCTCATTTGAAAACATTTCTCGACATTCAACACACCGTGCCTTCAGTGTGGCCTCTGAGCCCGCCTTTATGAAACCAAATTTATTGTATACAGAATCATATTTTCTCACCACACGTTTAGAAGCTTGTGCTTGTTGTGTTACAGTTATTAGCGTTTTACTTCAGAAAGCGACTTTTTTCCATTGGACTAACAGTCAACACATCTGATTGAAATAATTAAAATGTTTTTGATGTTGTGACGCGATTAGTCTATTGATATTTTCATCCAAATTATAATATTAATAATTACTGATCATTCACTTTTGTGGTGTTGCTTTTTCCCTGGTTTGCAAGTCTCGTTTGTTTTCTTGATATTTATTGACTTTCTACATCCCAACAGTGACTCCAAAATGACCGCTATTCTAGACCAAAAACACTACATCGAGGAGCTGAACAGACATCTGAGCTGCACGGTCACTGATCTTCAGGCCAAGATGGACTCATTGGAGAAGACCAACAGCAAACTCATTGAGGAGGTAAAGACCTTGTTTTCATTTATTTAGTTAATTAGTTAACACATTAGTTAATACTAGTTTGGGTCTGGTTTGCCAGATCATGCTTTGCAGCATTTACAATTTTTAAATTAGATTAGATTAAACTTTATTGTCATTACACAAGTACAAGTACAGGGCAAAACAGTGTATGTCTAACCAGTAGTGCAGAAAAACAGCAAGTGGAGGATATAAGTTAAAGATATATACAAAATAGAAAGATTATTGCTAATATTTACAGATGATTGTGCTATGGATGACCGCTATTCTAGACCAATGCTGTGAATACAAGTTTGTGGCAATTAATTGAGCACATAAGGAACTATTAAAAACAAATGTGCAAAATAAAACTACAATAAATAATAATTAAATCATGGGAATGGGATGTTAACAACTTGAAAGGTAACTTTTTAGTAATTTAACTGTTTAACAATTTGACGTCTACAACTCAACATATATCAAAAATCACTTGTAAGCAGTACTGTTATATTCTAAGTTTATTTTAAGAATAAAACTCAAATTCCCCTGACACTGGATTATGGTATAAAAATGCTTTTCTACAGCTGACTGCAGCCACGGATCGAATTAACGCCCTGCGTGAAGAGCAGGAACAGCTTAAAGAGGAAAATGCCAATATTCTTCAACTCAGTCAGAGAAAAGAGGAGGTGAGGCACAGTTCTCTTGCTGATCATTTTTCGGTTTGAACTGCTTTCTTCTTGAGAAAAGTACAAACATTGTCATGTTTCAGGTCACTATGCAAGACAGCCAGGTGGAGCTGGAAACATATCGGCAAACAAGGCAGGGTTTGGATGAAATGTATAATGTTGTTTGGAAGCAGTACAAGGAGGAGAAACGCATCCGGCAGGTAAAATATGTGTAATGTCCTTTAGGAAAATGTGAATTTTAATTAGTTTGAGTCCATATTATAAATGAAAATCTGGTGTATTTGTTTGCAAAAACGAGACAATAATCATTAAATCTTACATTCAAAACTAACTCGTGAATATCAACGTTAATTGCAAAAATCTATTTAACTTATTATACTTGACTGACTGACTCTTCTAACTCTATTATATATGTTTGTAATTTTCCTGACACATATTTTAAACAAATAAAGCTCAACATAATTTTATTTAATTAGAAATAAATTGTTTTTAAATCTATTCGACTTAAATGACTTTCCGTGACCGAGGTGGATGATGTGGAATAGTTTTATTAGAGACTGAGGAAGAAACTTTTAAAAGCTTTCAGAAAGTTTCACTGCATAAAATTCATTGAAGGACTAAAACATTTTGTTTGTCTCCATGTGACCTTTCTGGGTTAAACTATATGTGATTGTTTGCTTTTTAAAGGGCTATGATACACAGAATGTCAACAATATGATATTTTCCTGAGATTTACAAGCGTTGACCATAAAAGCAGCAGATCTCGATTCACTAAATTTAGTATCTTTAGTTTTAAATCAACTAAAAGGAGGCTTGGTTACAATACAATAACTAATTCTGAATATACACAGGAGCTGCAGAAGGAGCTGGAGCTGCAGATCAGTCTGAAGCAGGAAATGGAAGTTGCCATGAAACTTTTGGAAAAGGACACACACGAGAAACAAGACACACTGGCTGCGCTGCGCCAACAACTGGACCAAGTCAAGTCTCTTAACCTGGAGATGTTCAACAAAGCGCAGGTCTCACATGATGCTGTTTGAATGCCATGCTTCTGGATTAGGATTCATAGTTTCTTATAGAAACATGCACGTTATTGTCTGAGTCTTTAGGAGTCTGGCAGAGTGGCCCAGAAAAAAGAGGAGGACATGATGCAGCTTGAAAAGAAGATGGTTCAGATGGAGGCGGCGATGAAGGAATTAGAGCAGAGGTGAGGGTTAAACTCAGAGAGAATACCATTCATGCAATGCACATAAAAATGTAATGTCTCATCATTAAATAAATTGTTCTTGAGGAGTTGAATACTAATCCTGGACAGAAATTATTCTCATTGTGAGAAATTGATGTTGGAAAAAAGGCTATAAAACGTGAAGGGAAAAAAAAGAAGCACAAAAAAAGTTCTAAACGTGGATCAGAATGTGTTTTACAAAGAAAATGTATATTTAGCAAAGTAATTGCTGCTGAGGTGGAGAAAAATTTGCATTTTTATTTTTTTTGCATAACTACCGTTACATATTTTCACATGTAGCTCTTTATTTTAAGTGAAAAACAGCCTGTTGTCTGTCAAAACATTGGTGTTTTCCCAACACTCTGTTTTTGTTATTTTTTAACATAGAAATGACCCCAAATTGCTTACATATGGAACAAGTTAAACTTTGAATGGCCCTTTTTTTCTGGATACAAATTGAAGAGCAGTGTTTACTTTCTCACATCAGTAGCAGCAATTGTTTACCGATCGACAAGAGTTCATCTGTGGTACTTTAGGGTAAAACTGTTGTTTACAGTGGATACTGTTAATTATTACATTCCTTTTTACACACTTTTTACATTGTGTGTCTGTTAATATGTACATTTTCTTAGGATCCTGCTTCTTGTTTTTAGAGAAGGTGATGTCTCTGAAAAGCTCTGAGGGACCAGGAGATTTTCATCATCAGCAAATTTTCAATTTCTGGAAACAATAGCTCATGAATTTTTTTTTTATGTGAATTTTAAAATAAAGGCCACGTAGTAATGCATATGAAGGCTGGTATTGGTGTGTGAAACACAATTTTAAACAGTGTACTCATGGTGTAATCGCAATTGATGTTTCATAAAATATGTAGATATCTGATTTGATCCCCAGGCTTCAAAGTTCAGAAGAGGTGCGGAAGAGCACAGATGAGACCCAGAGTGAGATCAGGTCTGAAATGAAGGGGAAGGTGAATGTTCTGCAGAAACGTCTTTCCGATCTGGACACGCTCCGGTAATGATCATCATGCTCTTTACCCCTGGATCTTGATAATAATAATAATAATAATACTTTTTTTTTTATTCCGGGTGCATTTCTTGCCACTTAATGACACTATACAAATTGACATGTAGCACAGCCATAGAAAACGCAGAACAGAAGCAGAAAACATTGATGTAAATCCACAGATAACAACAATCGCTAAGCACTCATGCACTTGTCTAAAGTGTTAATTTTAAACTTGATTCTGTCCCCAAAGAAGCTTAATCCATTAGGGTCTCTGAAAGCCCGCTGATTACTGATGGCAAGGAGGGATGAGACACACTGCACTGTTTGAACAAACGTATTAAGAGCATGAATAGAATGAGATACAGCATTTTCTCAGTGTTTTTGTGACATCTCTCATCTCAGGGCAGGTCTGGAGTCAGAGCTGGGTGTGGAGAAAGAGCAGCGACAGAAGATGCAGAAGGAGCTGCGGCGGGAGCAGGACAACAGCACAGAGTTGCGGACACAGCTGCAGCAGCTGCAGGGCCTACAAATGGTCAGACCTGCTGTTTTGCTGCATAACTTGCAATACACTGCTTACTGGTTTGCACCACTTGCCGCTGTTCATTAGCTCCAAAAATGGCAAGATGCTTTGTAAAAATAAAAAACTATGTGCGTCAATCATACAGACTGCTTTGAACTAAGTATAATTTTAGCCATTAGCATAAACTATAATTCAATTTGAAATTTTTGGTTTTAAACGAACATAGCAAGAGTTATGACCCATAATTTAGTTTTAATGTGAGAAAGGGCGCTAATGTTTTTCAGTTTCGTTTTACAGACTGCAAATCTATGCCGTTTAGTGGGGAAAAGAAGTCGTATCCATTTAAAATACAAGACATGTTAGACGGATTTTGTTTTGCAAACTTAAATGACACAGATAAACTACTTGGAATAGTGTATAAGGTATAGGAGAGCTTCACCTGGTTTTTTGGTACAATTTTCACATTGTTTTGACCTTGTCTTTGCTTTTTTTGAAGGGGATTTGTACATTTTTATTTTGTCACAACACTTTTGATTTTTGTTATAACATATTATCAGTTTTTAGGGGTGAATTATGTGTAATTTCATTAAAAAATACTCATAAAAAAATTAGCTGGGGTTGTACTAAAAATGTATCAAGTATTGCCACAAAAAAACGTTTTAAAGTTTAATTATTAGAGCGGACGGCATGGTGGCACAGTGGGTGCCTCTCGCCCAATGTGAGTTGGAGATGAGAGCACCGGCAGACCCCCGTGACCCGAAAGAGACTAAGCGGGTTGGAAAAGGAATTTTTTACGCACATTGTAAAGTAGCAAAAAATACTCAAAAACTTCTAAGGGTTAACATGATAAAATATGCTGCAACTAATCCGTCAATGAGCAAAATCTGACTTTAATGATTTTGTATTTGTGTTCCCACAGGAGCTGCTTGATCTCCGGCAGGAGAAGCTGCAGCTTCAGCAGCTGTGTGAAGAGCAGGAAAAGGCTCTGCAGGAGATGGGTCTTCATCTCAGCCAGTAAGACACGGATCATTCTAGATCAAATCCTCAAAACTCAAAGCACACAAAATAAAACACTTTAACTATGTTTAATATCAATTAAAAGATTGTTTTTTTGAAAATTGTTTTTTTTTTTGACAAAATAAGTAGCCTTAAGTTTGACATTTTTTTGGAGTATTTTACTCTATAGATATATATAGATTCAAATTTGTAATTTAGTAATATGAACATTATGCCTAAAAATGTTAAAATAATATCTTTTTTTCATATGTGATTTTTAAACAAATGACAATTTTTTGGGTTTAAAGGTTTTACATGAAAACGTGTGCAAGTGTAATTTGAGATGAGTAAAACAAAACTCACCACACAGTAAGACAATCCCCACAATGTTTAACAGTTTATTACACTTCATGTGCAATCTTGAAACTTCAGAAAAACTGTTATTTACATTGTAGACACAGAGACCAGCACGCTCGGTTTATAGTTTAGTTGGCAAATAAAGCCAAATCTCGCGGTTGGTGTGATGGAAAAGGCCCATAGTTGACGTTTCGACGGTAGATGATCCAAGCGGTCAGAATCACAGAGAGCCATTCTGATTTTTTGTGACCTGTCTGTCAAAACAGTAGTTTGTTCTCAGGATATAATTATTTCTATTCTCATGGTAAATCTAGTTCAAGTAGGGTTTTATGGATTATATTATGATTTGGGTTTTATTTGGGTGATTAGAAATGATTTCACATCCTCAGAATGCTCTTTGCAATGATGTCCACAGTTCTGCATTCAATGATGTATATAAAATGATGTTGCACGCCAAATAATATTGTACACCGGGCTGAATGTGGGCTTAGGCTTGAAACATGCGATCTAGATCAATTGGTTCATCACATGCAGCTCTAACTCTGAAATCCTGCTTTCAGATCTAAACTCAAGATGGAGGACTTCAAAGAGGTCAACAAAGCCCTGAAGGTAAAGCACTTTATTTTGAATTCATGCAGGCAGCTGTTTTCCATAACTTTGTTTAAATTCAACAACTTCAAATCCACATTATACCTCTGAAACGTGTCGCAGATGAGTTTTTGCCAATTGAAAATGTAATAAACATGTGAGAACTGGTTTTAAAGGGCGACAGCATTGTCTACTCTGGAGCTACTTTGTTCAGCTACTGCTGCCGTTTCTGAAAATAATTATATATACCTGTAGGACTGGTAGGTACAATGGTATATATCGTCACTGCGGAATGAAATGTGTACCATAAAATAATTTATATGTGTAGGCAAATGTAAATACATGGAAGTGGCCAAAAGAGTGAGGCAAACACTGGTCAAAACGTTAAATAATTAATTAAAAAGACTAAAGGATACACTGGGAGGTGGTAAAACAAGCAAGAGGAGGAACTCGTCATTAAAAGAGATGGAGCATGTTTTGTGGAACCTGACAACGAGCAGAAAAATGTGATTTGCAAACTGCGTCATAATAATTTTACTCGCTAGTGGCAGTAGCACAAGCAATTTGTTTCAATACCTTAAAATGAAACACCACAAGAATATGGTGAAATTTTAAAAAGTCCTTTTGTACATTTTCTGGAATAACTACATGTATTAAAAAAAATAAATTGTGAAAGATATCGTAATCATAAAATAAATTTTTTTGTCATACCGCCCAGCCCCACCTGCATCCTTAGGAATTGTAATTTGCATCCGAGAATTTGTTTTCTTGAAGGAAAAAAAAATGTTAATCCTAAAAAAATTTTATGTGACATTAATTAATGTTGCTGGTTAAAAATACACATTTCCTTTTTCTCCAGGGTCATGCCTGGCTCAAAGATGATGAAGCGACACAATGCAAGCAGTGCCAAAAAGAGTTCTCAATATCTCGGAGAAAAGTAAGTGGAGCCAAACGGACAAACACAAATCAAAACCTCAGTGTCTCAGACCTGTTTCTATTACAGCACCACTGCAGGAACTGCGGAGACATATACTGCAACAGCTGCTCTAGCAACGAGCTGGCGCTGCCCTCGTACCCCAAACCTGTGCGTGTGTGTGACGTCTGCCATTCCCTCCTGCTGCAGAGGAGCACCAGTGCTTCTTGACACGACCAGTGTACAGTACGTACATTTTCAGGATGACCGTAATAAACAATACTTGCCATCTCTGTGTGGTTGGCGCATATACGTTCAATAATTCATCTGTCAGCGTTTACTCTCATCCCTGGTAAACACACAACCGATATCCAGCAGTGATTCATACTGAAAGCGGGAAATGCTTTGTTGAATTCTGATTTTTCCTAGATCTTGAAAATGTCTTCTTTGGAAGCCAAAACAGACCTAACTTCAAATCCATTTGATGGGAGTATTTTTTTTCCTAATTTGTTTGGTTTCGAGAGCCCTAACAGTGGTATGCTTGGATAAATAGATGATTGATATGATTGTGTTTATAGTAATCTCCATTTTAAGGAGAACTCAAGCCTTTCAAGAGTGTACTGAAGGGGTCATTAGTCAAGCATCATGGTTTTTAGCCACGTCTCTTATAAAAGTAAACTTTTTGTAATAGTTTTGTACATTTTGAGTGGGTGTTATTTAAATAATTGCAAGTTCTTCTAACTGAAAATGAATAAACATTAATTTTACCACATGTGCCTGTACTGGTAACAATGCATGTAAAAAAAATACTCACTTGAATCTTTAACTGGTCAGAAACTTTACGTAATGCAATTTTGTAATTATACCAGTTTTACAAGACTCTCTTGCCCATGTTTTAATTCATATTAATACTGCAAAAAAAAACACAGTTATCAAAATAACTAACTGTGATCAAAACAGTCCTACATTGCATGTTTTTGGGTTTGTTTTTTTTTTTTTTTACATTTTTGCAATATAAGAGTTTTCGTCTCATGAAATTTGGAACACTGAAATGGCATAGGTACAGACATGTTGTTTTCATGAGCATACATCATCTAATAATATCTCACTGAATATTTCATATATTACCAGAACACTTTAAAGACATTTGTTTCTTTTTCGTGCATATGTTGTAGTTGTACTTTTCTTATGAATAGAAACCAAAACAAACATAACCACTCTTCAAATACTTTATTCAGATGTGAAGCTTGTGACCAACAAGAAACTTAAATAAACAAGTGTTCATGGGGAATTTAAACACAGGAAACAGACCATATATGGTTATTTCTGGAATAAGGTGGTCTACAAAGCTCATGAACCCTTTCAATGCAAAATTGTGCAAATGTTGCTAAATGCTTTAGAAATGGGAATGTCCTTTTGGCCAAATTTAAAATTCCACAAAACATAATGCAATTAAATTGCTCTAATGGCTCCCAGTTAATACAGATCACTTACCTTTCCATTGGACTTGGCATAAGACACTCCTTTTTTTTTTACAGGATCGTACAGCTATGTTCACACTACAGTCCATACGAGAGTCTGAATGGCTCAATTCCACTTTTTTTTCAAGTCTGACCAAGGTTGCATTCATATGTGCTACTAGATCTGATATTAAAAACAACCCGTTTCTGAACAGCCCGGTCAGATGTATCCAACTTTTTCCCCATCGATCGCTATTCAGATGCGCTTTCTGACAGTTAAATGTTGCTGGAGAAGTTTTCCAGTGATTTCGATACTAGAAGGCACTCAAAGGCATATATAAAGTAGCACAATGAACATTTATTTGTCTTGGTCTCATCACAATATTCTTCCTTAATATTATTTCATAACAATAAAGTTGTATGGGATCACATTTTAACAAAACCATTAGCAGAGTGTTCCTATCAATATATACATCCATTAAACAGAGCCATTGCATCATGACATTGTATGCTTTTTTTGCGCATGTGTCACTAACTTTCAGACAGAGGCTAGTTTTGAGCAGTCAAAATTTCATCATAAAAATCTGAACTAAAAATTAAGACCTATGGTGTAATCAAATTTATAGCAGAAAAGATTTTAAAACCGTAAAACTTACTGAGCCAAACAAAATAATTACATACATTTTAGAAATCCACTTGTTTTGTGTAATAGATGGTCAGGAATTGTGTATTGATCATATGAGGAATGGTATCCCCTTTATATAATTTTGGCTGGAAATGATTAAGTTTTAACATATAATATTAAAGAGCAAATGAATTTTACTTGTACTTTTTGTAAAAACTTTACAAATACTTTACAAAAATACTAATCCTTCTCTGAATACAGATGTATGTTCTATACGGTTCCTGTTCTGTTTCAAATCTAATCTTCTTTGTAGAGATTTTACAGTTTAATAAATATTGTTTAAAACATTAATTTGTCTGTATAGAGTGAGCCATTCATTTACTGGTTTCACTGCACAGGAATCATTCTTAGAACTGGGAGAAAAGCAACATGTATTCACGGGAAACTCCAGCACTTATAAATAGAGTAATTTTTTTTTTTCAATATATATATGTGTGCATGTAAAATGTACTCACTTGCAGAATATTGGAGTCTATTCGCCACTGTCTTCCACTGTATTTTCTGATTATAAATATAAACTGTACATATTTTATAAATATCACAAAAAAGGAGAGTACATTTTGGATGATTTAATCCCTTACTACACTCTAGTAAATCCATTTGCAGAGGATTTATCATAAAATATGTAACGAACCAAACATTACAAAAATGGGCAAAGATGTTTTGTACATTTCATCAAATAAAAGAGTTTCTCTTTAAATATAATTTAAATATTGTAGTCAGAAAACATTTCCTTAACATGTAATAAGAAGAGCTTTGCTTGTGTACAGCTCGAAACAAGAGTAAGCACAAAGAACAGAAGAAGACGTCACATCCCCCAGCTTCCCCTCATGCCATTCACTCCCATGGATCCCCGGCTTCCCCCACCGTAGTAACTGCCGCCCATTCCACCCTGATTACCTGACAGGGGGTACAAATACACACTTTAGCACCAGTGAGTTCTCATCATAAATATCAGTGCTCAAGTGTTGCTCAACACTAGTTGTTTCAATCCATCCATCCATCTATTTTATGTGCATTTTTGAAAAAAAAAAAAAAAAAAAGAACTGGGGTGCGAGGGGTTGCCAATAATGGACCGATTTCACTGCACAACATCTGAAATGTTGTTTAGATCATTCTAGAATATCCAAAATACCAAAGTCCGTCATCAAAGTGGTTCGGTATAATCTAAATAACCTCCCCGAACTGTCCTGACCGGCTCCGTTCCCAAAGAGCAGTCTCCCACCTTTGAAAGCAAGATGACTTGCCTGTGCATATTGCGTTTCGGTGATGTGTTTTAAGAAGAAAGTAAGTCATTACATAGGGAAAAAGGGCTCTTTCTAACTTCCATTTTTCTTTTAATATTCGGCACCAGTTTGAGGAAGTGACTATTTTGTTCTCTGAACCTTGTTGGATGGAAAAGTTATTCCAGGTTTGCACATAAATTTCTTTTGCATCTTTGGATATAAACATGGTTATTGATTGAGCACGCTTTAAGAGTCTGTTCACACCTAATATTAAGTCTGCACAGGTCTCCACACTTGTACAGTGGTTTGTCCGCATACCTGAATCGGGGGACGGGGGTGTTCATCGGGGTTAAATGTGGGGACATTTAAATATTACTCTAAAGGCCATAATATTCATTGGCCTTATTTGAACAGAGGAGAAGCGAGGTGGACCATGTGGGGTGGG
Organism: Danionella cerebrum; assembly: GCA_007224835.1. Classification (NCBI taxonomy): domain Eukaryota; kingdom Metazoa; phylum Chordata; class Actinopteri; order Cypriniformes; family Danionidae; genus Danionella; species Danionella cerebrum. Next base: position 365,599 of record SRMA01025877.1, on the reverse strand, counting down.
AAAAATTTATCTGAGCCAGAAATTTAACTTCTCAATAACAGCCCTTGTCACATGAACAAAATAACCAATAGAGTTTAATTACATAATCTGAGGAAAAACCTACGATACTAGGCTTTGTTTTGTTGCTTACAAAATGTAAGTAATGTCAGTGATTGTGAGCAGCTAGTGCAAGTGAAGACCTGACACTCACTGTAATCATTATAGCCGCTCATCCCACTCTGACTACCATAGCCACCACTGTAACCAGAGCCCATCTGATGGCTGCTGTGGCCGTATGATGACTGGTTTCCTGCACAGAGACAGTAAGCGTTGGAAAGTTCATTCCATCACTGCACATATACACTTTTATAGTCAGTTAGAATCACAGACTAGAGACGTGCGTATCAACTCAAATCAACCGCCATCTTAAGGCGTCTACACACCGGTCCGAATTGAGATTCGCATGAATCTTCAGATCGCTTCTCAGCAGGGTGCTCTTCATCTGGGTCAAAGAAATATTGATGCAATGACACCACCTGCCTGAAGATGGTGTTTGCAGTAAAACAGAGGCACCACTCCATCAAAGAACACATCGAAAAAAAATCATGGATGTAGAGCAGTTTATACTGTTTAAAATGAGATTTCTTGCGCGAAGTCCTTATGAACATGAGGGATAAGCGCTACCAAGTGGCTTTTATACATATTAAAATGAGCCAGCTTTAATTATTTGTTTTCCTTGCGAAAAACCAATCCACTAAAGCAGTGCAAAACTTTTTTTTTTAACGACACCACTCATTCGGTCATGAGCTCCCGTTGGATTTCGATAGAGGCACGTGCTTGTAAAACCTTGGATTGAAAATTGGGATTGTTGTGTTGAGGCCTGGAGATTTGTGTTTAACCAATTAAATCTCCAAGGACTGGAGATTTGGTGCATTATATTCGAGACATAATCCTTGCACCGATGGATGGTTCGTTTACTGGCTGGTAGAAGTAGACTCTACCAGGTATGGCATATACGCACACCACCCCTTCAGAAACTGAAGCAAAATGTTCCAAGAACAGCAAGTTAAAAATGGGAATTTCGTACCCATGATCTGTCCTCCATATCCTCCACTTCCTCCTCCTGCTGTGGAGTTGAGAAACAGCTCCACGTAGCGATGCTCTGCAGAACAACGAGTCATACTCGAGTCAGTCAACGTGCAAGAGAGGAGCTGGGTGGCTCTTAAGAAACAAGGCCATGATTTGTTTAAGTCACTCACGCATATTTGCTTTGTCTTTGCACATGGCAGCCACAGCATCCTCGTGCGTAGCAAACTCTACATCAGCCTCTCCAGTCACTCTGCCATCAGGCCCGATCTCTAAGTGCACACGCACCGGGTTCAATGGAGAAAAGAACTGGAAATTACACAAGAAATCAAACAAGGGAATGAGAATTCAACTGCGGTTACTGTCTGCTGGGAACCGTTTTCAGTGGGGTTTGTCTGCAAGTTTCCTGAGGTTTATCTCAATTTGATTGGTTACTACCAGAAGGTAAAAATGTGATTGTGAATAGTGAATAAATGTTGACCTCAGATAAACGGTCTCCAAGTGTCAGGCACAAACTGATACAGTTAATGAGTTCACATTCCCTTTTGATTGAGCCTCATCATACAAGAGTAATAGTTGTGTAAAAGGGAATCAGGCACTCTGTCAGAGAAAGGGGTGTAGGGTGTTGGTCTGCGAGTGCCTAAGCACCTTATAAAGGCCTGACATAGTATACAGTGTAAATTGACATTACCTTCCCTACTGGGTTAAGACCCCTTCACTGAGACAGTTGTAAAATAAGATGTGAAATGGCTGCGTTTAAAACGAACCATGAGCTAGTCTGATGATCACATTTATAAGTTTACAAAAAAATGTAACTTGACTGATCTCCACAAATCTTACCGTGACGTTTGTTTTTTTGCCCTGACATTAATACACTTCTGATTTAAACACTCGGAAAGTAAACAAAAACTTTGAATATGTAGAGGCCTCAACACCTGGATTTACCTCAAAGATGAATTTGTTGTGGACATTAACGTAACAAAGACATTTTTAATAACTTATTTTATTAGTTTTGTTAGAGAAGCTGGTGGCTAGCTAGCTAGGTTTCCGTAGTTAATGCAGTCAAAGTGTTTTGGTCACATCCTGTTTAAATCATGTTTGGCTTTAGTTACAACTAAAGTTTTTTAATATTAAATATTGTCAGACAGAGGACATACAATGCCAACCACAAATACAGGTTTCCGTTCCGGTTATTCCAGCCTATTGAACGGAGTCTTTGAAAAGAACTTTACGCTGTTTGCCCAAATCACTGCAAGGCTTATGCCTACCATTAGACTGTGTCATGCTTCAAGAGACTTTAATCATATGATGAAAAGTGAATGAATGAACTCACATTATATATGTCCGTTTCAGAAGCTCTGTATGGAAGACCTCTCATATGCACACAGTGACCAGTCGTGCTCTGAAAAGAGCCACCATCTCCATAACGACCATCTTTAATGGTAAAAGACAAGGAATATATGAAGTACAATTATTTACTTTTATATTAAATCTAATAATATTATCAAACACTAACACCACAATATTACATTTCATTTTTTTTTTCATTTTTATATTTAAAAATGTTTTTCCATCTCAGCCATCAAATCCAAATAATTCAAGACTCATTATTTCATGACCCTTGTATAATTCCCTGAACGAATTCCCAACTGTTTTTCAGCAGTCTTCAGAGAAAACAAATAATGGTAATTGCAGAGAATGTTTATTTCCAGGGTTCCTGCAGGTTGCACAATGCTAAATTTAAAACTTTATTAACATTAAGAAACTAATTTAAGATGTATTTCATACTCATTTTTATCTAACAAAATGTCATAAATTAACTATAAAATATAAAACAACGATTCCATATTCTCCATCAACTTTAAACAGTAAATAATATCTGCGGCTTAAAAAACTGTGAATACGACTAAAAATTTAAAAAAAAAAGCTACATTTTAACCACCAACATCTTTAAAGACGTCCAAGAGCCAAAAAATACATTTTTAAACATATAATTGTGTCATACACAAGGCTAAATTGCAAGTCGTTAAGGTTATTTGTCAAAATGTATATGTATATGCACTTATGACATGAAATCTAACACATATTTTAATTTTTACAAATGCTGTATTTTATTAAGAGGTTTGTCTCCTGAGCGAATCCACTGTGAAATGTTACTGTTAAACAAGTGGGTCAGTCGAGTATGTAAATATTTTTCAAATATTAACATTTTAAAAAGTAAAGAAGAATTACGTTGACCAAATAGATAAAGTGCATTATAAAGGAATTGTGTAACTTTCCACTGCTAGGTGTGGAAAAGCTGACATTTAAGATGCTTTTGGAGTCATCAGCCAGTCCTCCTTACCACTTCTGATTAAATACTTTTGTGTAACTGTATTATACTGTATTAAAGTATATATATATATATATATATATATATCTCTCTCCTCTGTCGCCATATTATGCCGCCACTCTCTTCTCTCCTCTCTGCCTTTTTTTTTACCCCCAGCATAGCCTCCTCGTCTCACTCGGTCAAATGACACTCCCCTGGCCATGCTGTTGTACCCTCTGCCTCCTGGCCGGTCATAAGGTCCCGGTCTCTGGAGGCTCATGAGCTTTCTCTGGGGTTCATAATGAGTGCGCACTTCTGCACGGCTGCTCTTGAAGATCTCTATATACCTAAAGATATAAAAGCAGAGTAAAGTATCTTACCGATAAACACTCATGCTAAACACTGGTTTTAAGCCAAAATGACTCAAGTTACACTAATTAACATTCAGTGGCTTTACAATCTCTAAAAACCTTGACACAGATGACGAAATAATAAAGACCCCTTATATACTTTGTTTAATTTAACCCTTTGTAACAAAACACTTTTCTTATGGTCACCTGGAAGCAGTTGCAAATATGTTCTTGAAATTCTGAGCTAAGTAGAAAACCGGCGATACTTTTAGGCCTTTGTATTCTGCATTTATAATCTGGAGATTTAATCAGTCAAAGAAACTGACTGGTTCCCATTGTGTGTAGTTAGTGCTGAGTGGTTGGGTAAAAACACAATGTTTAGAACAGTAAAGTCAAAAGTTCAAAGTTTCACTTATACTTGGGCATTTGGGTCAATAAAGAAGATTGAATATGTTTTATACATCCTGTAGTACCATGTCTGTGAACTGGAACATCTCTATCGATTGGTATGAACATGGGATTGAATCATGGAGTTGCCAAAGAAATTTTTGTTAAATTCTTAACATGATTACAGACAAACAGAGAACTGTTTGAGATTAAAAATGCTCAATAGTCATGTCAAAGTACACCGGAAGAGCGGATGAACTGATGGATATCTAGATCTTGAACTGTAACCCAACACTTAACAAAACCCTGTTTTGCCCAATGAACGTAAAAAAAGATGGAAGACGTGACACCGCAACTTGTCATTGGGCAATTTAATGCAACCATAATGACCATGGCTATGTGACTTCCAGATAAGGAAGAAAACTAATTTTTTTGGCATTAACAAGAATTTGAGAATGACTTCTCTGAAGTTGGCAGCGCAAATTATCTATCTCATTACAAGATGACAGTCAGCTCAGTTCAATGTAGCCCTCAATCATATTTGTCAATCCCATGGCACACCTAGTTTTTGGGGGAATAATTGAGCTGACGTGAGCCAGGCGAAAATAAACATAAAATATTTATTTTAAAAAAAGCACTTTGACCTCTGTATAGAAGACCGTTTGTGTAAATAATGTACTTTCTGGGAAAACATCTTTAAAGTTTGGCTTTGCTTAAAATTTGTTGTATTATGGGGAAAAAAAATTCTGCCACCAGCCACCTGGAGGCAATTGATGTGCTTTTACAGCCTGCGACAAGTATGAAAATTTGACTTTGGAGCAAATAATGTAGATGCAACTTTTGTGTTTGACATAAATATGTTGTTAATGCGAAACTTGGTGTGAAAAAGCTCAAACACATCAGATTGTGAACGATCAAATGATGAAAGCATTAATCTACAACAAATTATGTGTTAACTACAAATTAGGTATTAACAGAAAATTGTGTTTAAAAATGCAAGCACTGAAGAATGGTGAAAACTTTCTTGCTAAACCGGAGTGGTAAGGGGCCAGGACTATGGACCTGGAGGTGAGAGGAATTAGAACGTTTTGAGTCTTCATAAAAGGAATATGTTTACACAAATTTACATTAACAAATTTCACTAACAATTATTCCCACTCAGCACTAATAACAGTTCCACATTGAAGCAATGAGTAGGACATCGTTTTATGTAGAATTTAGAAAGGTGAGCACCATAAGAAAAGTATCGTATCCAGGCAACCAACCAACCATCCCCACCTGTGCCCTATTCTTTCCTTGTGTTTCTTTAGAGCCTTTTCGGCTAAATCCTGTGAAGCAAACTGCACGAAGGCCTCCCCCGTACTCCTCCCCTGGAAGTCCACCGGCAATGTTATCCCATTTGGCACGATTTCCAACCCTTCAACCCAAGGACACATAACCCCAATGGGGGACAAATTAAATCACAAGCCCATTAACAAAACTTCACATTACTATATGCGTTTGTCTGCATTTTAATTATCCAATTAGCACATACCTCAAGCGTCCACAACAAAGTGTGGGCAACTTTAAAGATAATACATTGCATGAAAGGCTTCTTTAAAAAGGTGATGAACTGCTTTGTTTATTTCTTGGTTCTCTGAAATGTGCTGCAACAGTCCTGAAATGTTCACCTATTTTTAAAAAATGAGCAAAAAAACAAAACTTTATCAAACGTACCTCCAAAAAACTGCACAATTTCCTCCTTGCTGCATCCAAAGGGCAGTCCGCGAAGACGAACAAGACCATCACCTCCTGTATCTGGGCAGTTTGGTCCAGTGTGTTTCAGAACCCAGTCCATCTCGACACTATTAGATTTGAATACTGAAACCACAACAGAAATCACTCAGTTTTTTGACATTAAGTATTTTAAGCTAATGGCATAACACTTGAGTTTAAATATACTGAGGCCATGACATGTACTGGATATAATCTTGTTTTTCTGTTTGCCTTTCAGTGGCTGTGTTAAAGAAGATGTTAAGTGAGGTCTTCCCACACTTTTCACTTTTTAAGAAATTGTGGCCGAATTTACACTGCCACCCTAATGTGACCCAATCCTGATTTTGCTCTTATGTAACTCAGATCTGATCTATGAAAAAAAATTACCATACATCACAAACTCAATGTCATTAAACTTAGCCAATTTAGTAGGAAGTTTGCAGTAGTTTAATGAAATCATCTGAGAAGTGCGTGACAGCTTCTTATCACAACAAATGTTGTTCACATTTTAACTATGGAGGAGAAATAAAAGGAAGGACCCTTTTCTCCGCATTTTTAATGTGAAACAAACTACAACATTCTGGCAACCTTGTGAATGTTGTCATGGCATGTATAAACACACAAATCTGGAATGGTATTCAAAAGAGTGCGTAAAGAGAAGGTGGAAAAAAATTTCATATAGGCCCTAAATCAAATTGGGCATGTAGGTTAAATGTATGTGTTTTTTTTTTTGTTTGTTTGTTTAAACCACTAGTCTGTAATGCTTTCATCACATAGAAAAAACAATGACACCAGTAGTTCCATTAAGTCTCCTCAGCTCCCAATCTCACCTTGGGTAATGGTTATCTGGGGTAATTTTGCTTGTGAGCAGCCATAGCTTCAAAAGTCTGTGTGGTGTCCTTGGAACTAAAATGTTTTTCATATGTACACACCATGAAACAGTTAACAACACATAGGGCACATATTCATAAAGGAAGGTAATTTCACTGCAGACTTATGGGATCAATGATTGATTTGTAAAGACGCTATTTCAGAATGCTGAACATTTACCAATCTATCCGTGATCCAGCTCCATCTCCAGAACAAGTGAGTAAATGTGTTTCTGAAACAATTCTTTTACTACTGTCAAAATATATCAACCCTGCAAGGGCAAGCCACGAAGGTAACTTTAACTTGGCAAAATTTAGCCTTTTAAACAGAAGTGGCTAATGAGATTAAAACTTTAGTTTCATGTTTTCTCAAAACGATAGAAAAATATTGTATTATTTTGATACAGACTTTTCATAAGTAAACCAAGACACCATTTCAATTAATGAAAAAGGCATCTTACAACCCCTCTATATTTGTCTGTAATAAATTGAGAATTAGTTGCAGAACCTAGTTCTAATTTGTAACCCGTATAAGAGTAGAATCTATTTTGCTGTAATAACTGTGTAACAGAAAATATTTTAATTTACAATTGAATATTGTTATATTTGAACAAAATCTGATTTTTACCTTCAACATAACGGTGCCCCATCGTTTCACGATCTTTCTTGACAGCAATTTTTAGATCGTCTTCAGAATCAAATTCGACAAATGCCTCTCCACTTGGTCGCCCTTCACGTGTGTATGTGAAATGAACGCTTGCCCCGTTGTTTGCAATTTTGCACTCTGAAGGGAAGAAAGGTTTAAACAGCTAGGAAATAAAAGAGTTCAAACTTGAGATTAACTTTTTTTTTTACCTGAGAAAAACCTTTGAACTTCATCAGAGGAGCACGACCAGGGGAGACCTCTGACCCTCACAACAAATCCATCTCCGTCCGACATGTTGGAAACGATCTAATTTTACACAACAATAGAAATACTTATAGCAAACAAAACTTACTTGTTTAATGTAAATATATTCACAATACACATAAAACATAGCATCGCGGAGCAATGTAAACAACTCTGACATACCGCAACAAGACCACTATATATTAGCAAATACGTTAAATTATACTGTTTCCGCACTAAGCTAATTGTCGACTTGATGCCAAACCACTAAATCATATAAAATGCCTAATTAAGTCATTAAGAGTGGGGTTGTATAATGTATAGCGTTAATATAACGCGCACTAAGTTAACATGTATATAAAGCAATTAGCATAGCAAGCTAGCGGAAAAAGCAAACATGATAAAAAACCATAAACTGCAAAAACTCAACCAAAGCTAAATGATGTCTCTTATCAACAGATTAATATAATTATCTATCAAGAAAATCAGATTTACATCAACGCTCGACTGTCACTTTGCGTCGAAATACAGGAAAACGCCGTTTTTCAGACTTCTGGTTTGGTTTGTCGACGTCTAGTGTTTGGAGTGTGGAAACGCAGTATTTATATTTAATATTGATTAAATACCGTACATCGCAAATTTTAGGCTGGTGTGAAAATTGGTTCCATAAATATAAGTACTGATTATTTCTATTTTAGAGTTTACAAAATGAGTTTACAAAATTAGGTATGAATGTGTGAGTGAGTGAATGTTGCCCTGCGACATAGGCATCGGCTGACCCCCGTGACCCCAAAAGGGAATAAGTGGGTTGGAAAATGAATAAAATACGTAATAATATTCAGAGTAAATAATATCAACAGCGTTTACTCAAAACATTTTTTTTTCTATATGCACTCACATGAAAGAATTAAATACACGTTCAGGAAAAATAGTTATAGCATATTTCAAACGGTCTTTGATAAAGAATTTATAGTGTAAACAGAAGAAACATGAGAGACGTATCTGCGCATGCGTTTGCGGTCGACGATACGCTGACAACGGTTAAATTTTCAACTAATACTTGAGAAAAGTTAGTTGTCTGTCTGAATTAGGCAGTAGTGCATATAATTGGATGGGTTTTGCAATATACTTATCATGATTCTATTTATCCATTGTAGAATTTTTACTTTTACTTCTGGAAAGTGATCAGCGTCTTCGATTTAAAAAAAAACGATCTGGCAACCCTACACGTCACGCCGCCTGTTTTTGTTGTTGCTCAAGTCTCGTTTATCACATGATACGAGTCACGTATTCTGAGCAGTTGTTAAAAACCCCTCACCCAAACCAGAACAGCGCCACTGCTTCAGCCACCCAGACAGAAAAAAAATTCACGAGACCAGTATTTTTTTTATAATCTCAAACTTTGTTGAGCTAAGTTTGCTCTGCAGCAGGCACACAACTTAGTGGAGACTCTGAGACAAGTGGCACAAAAAGCAGAGATAAAGAGTAGCGATTAATTTAGACGCAGCATGTCCGCGAACACGCAGCAGTCGAGCAAGAGCTGCCCCATTCCCACGCGAGTCCTTCACCTCAAGGACTGGTCCCAGCTTCCCGACTGCTACAGCCAGACCCCCGGGGGAACCTTCTTCTCCACCACACCGGGAGGTAAGGCTGGTTGTGACTTGTTCTCTGAGGGTGAAATAAGTTTGGCTAGCTGGTCGTACAACGTGGTCAGTTTGCACTGGATGCTAACAACATGGAGATTGGCCAGTTGTTCGATTGTCAGCCTGAGACCAGAAACCTTTGTGAAAAATGCAAATTACAATATTGCATGTAATCAGATCATGGTATAATACTGGTGTTTGCATATAATGTACTTTCTGCTGAGTACAGGGATTTTTTTCTATTCCCACAAGTAGACATGTGATTAAATGGCTGTTTTTTGTGTGTTGCAAACTTCTAAAATACATAAGTTTCTTAATGCAAACTTTTGTTCTCTTCAATTTGGTAGTATAACATTACTGTAATAGAAACTAAAATGTACTGGTATTATTTTACATTTTTGATTAAATGGAGAAACATCTTGCAGTACAAACAACATTGTTTAGCTTTGGGTGTTTCCTTTATTGTGCAAGGCACGGTTGTGCATGCATTAAAATCATTAAAGATGGTCAATATAACTCCCTGGTATGTTAAATATTTATAATGCTCCAAGTTGTTTCTCTGCTCCACATTCCAGTTCTTGTGCACACGTTAACTCAACTGCTGTGCTTAGCAAACTAACAATGCCCATTTGATTTGTGTTGTGGGAAAGGATTGTGGTTGATCTGAAGTATGTTTTGAGAAAATTGGTGCCCATCCAGGTCCCTCCACCCCACATGTTTCTCCTTTGTCCCTGGGTTTGGCATGTGGTTGTAACTGTAGCACATGCAGAGGAGGAGGCAATTCTTAGAAACAGCCCTCCACCTCCCTCTCCTCAGCAGCTGCATGTGGATTTCAGGAATAACAGAACTCCATGTGCTTTGGAATATGGGTTCAATGTGGCCACTTGATTACGATTGGCTACCTGAGAGCGGAAAGAGGAACAACAGCTAACAAGCATGTGGATTTATTTACATGCATGTGTATGTGGATTTTACTGTAGGCGTACTTGAGGAATGTGAATGAAGATCTCTGCCAGGAATGTGTCCAGGTTGTATTTCAGATTCAGAACACAACCCCCCTCTGATTTTTAGGAAGATTTCAGGGGGAATTTATTTGTTACAATATGCTTTTCCTGGAATTCAAAAGTGAAGTGGAATGCATTGATTTAACAAGGTGGTTTGGGGTTAGCCACAAAATTACAACATAAAAGCTATACATTTACTAAAGTAATGTTTGTTTTGTATATAAAAAATGCACTTTTTTTGTACACAAGTCTCTCGTTTTAGTTTGCTGCTAGGTTACTAAGTTTTGGTTGGTGTTTGGGTGGTTGTCAACACTGATCATTCACTGCCCGTCACCTTCTCCGTCCACACCCTGTATCCACCCCCCAATCCTCCCCTCTTTTGTCCAGGACACACTGCGCTAAATACTAGCACTAAAGGTTGCATAACATGTTTTTCAGCCTCTGGTGGAACGGTTAGGTACAGTAAATCTTCAAGCACAGCAGTGACTGCACTGCTATCTGACTGTAAGAGATTACAACAGCCCTTTGTGCAGAAGCCAAACTAGTTAAAGGGATGATGGGCAGTATGTTGTAAAATCAACACCTGAAATCCACAGCGTTTCTTGTAGTTGTGTAGATGCTTTTCCACCCAAAATGTTTACGTCTGAAACATCACAAAATCAGCAATTTTTAATTTGACGCATCACAGACGTATTGGTGTAGATTTTAATAACAGTTATCAGTGTCGTACAAGAAAAAAGTGGAGATGCTAAAAATTGGGAAGGGACTTGAGTGTTTCTCTGCCATGGTGGCCATCCAGCAAGGAGGAGGAAACTACATAAAACTACAGTGTTTTAAGTGTCTGAAAGGTGTTTTATTTTGAAAAACATCCAGAATTTTTTACATATGTAATTTTCAAATAATTGCCTTTGCCAACCTCATGTGGTTTTGCTAAAAAAGCAAGAAGAAAATAGAAAGGTCTCACTTGTGGTCATCGTTTTGGAAATTTACTATTCATTTTGGCTGTATTTATTTGCTACACTTTGATGATGGGTGTGGATATTGATTTTGCTCTAACATTTGACTTTGAACAGCATGAAAGTGTCAAGATTGATCTTAATCAAATGTCAATTCATACTAGTTTTTAAAGGTTGATTAAAAATGATCCAAATAAGGAAATTAATTACCGGTAGTTGCATAAACTTTGATAAATTGAATGTAACAAAAGAAATACTTGTGTAAGTTCTATAATTTCAGACAAATACAATAATTGTTAATCAATTTAAATCCTAAAAAGTGGCAATCAACTTAAAAAAATTCCACAGTAAAAATTGTTGCTCCTTTTTCAGCTCCTCCCCACTGAGGTTCCTTTCCCACTTGAAGAGAAACCCCACTCAATTTTCTCTACAGTGTGCTAAATAAAGGGAGAGATCCTTATAGACTCCCCATGTTAAAATGACAAACTTTACAGCAAAAAACCTACTGCCTGGTGTTGATTCTGTTTTCTACAAACTTCAAGAGAATGCTGAAAACAATTTGCTATTTACCTCAATGACCGTCCATTTCAAAACCTGTTTTGTACTCTGAGGAGAGAAAATGATTAGGTTTGTCACTGTTGATGTATAGAAAATCAGTTTTCTTTGCTGATGTACTGTCCCTTTAAGCACTATGAAGTTGCTCTACATTGTGGCTTCCTCGTGTATTGAGCCAAATGCTGACGTTCTCAGATTTCCTAGAACTAAACTGGGAGATGTTGACTCCTGCCATTCCTTTCACCCTCTGTTCCTCACTGGAGCTGCTTTTTAAATTCCACTTATTGAACATGCAGTCTTTGTTTACTCTTCAGAGTGTTTGTGTACTATTCCCAGTTACTTATCACACACTCTTTTGTTTTGTTATAGAGATTTGAACTGTTGTTTCGGGGCAAGGTCCACTTTTAAAGAGACACATAAAAGTGAGGCTGAACTCCACCTTAAATACTTGTATCTTATTGTGATTATTGTTTTTTTTTATCATTTTTTAAATTCATCAGAGATCAATTTATGGTTTGATAAAACATTTTCAAGCTACCCGCTGGAGCTCTAAAGCTTATTGGTGCACTTTTGCTTAAATGAAGACATTTGTTTTGATTGTGAAATTACCACCTTATTTTTGCTGTCACACTTGAAGGTGCTGCAGAGGATTCAGGTCGTGTTTTCCGATTGTACACATAGTTTTGTATTATAATGTGTGCTGTGTACCCTCTCTAGGAACCCGGATCATCTATGACAGGAAGTTCCTCCTGGAGTGCAGGAACTCACCAATTGCCCGGACACCCCCTTGCTGTCTGCCCCAGATCCCTGGAGTCACCGTTCCGTCTCAGCACCCTGTTTCCAAACTCCAGGATCTTAAGGAAGAGCTTGAAGAGGACAAGGAGCTGGCAGGTAAAACAAGGATGGAAGTAAAGTTTGCTTCAAATCTTTCCTCTTCAAAAAATAAAGCGTTTGCTCCATATGTCTGGAATTAAAGAGCCACATCCATGTTGACCATAAATTAGAATCTGTTTGAGATGTTACTTCATAGAAATGGTTTGTAGGAAAGAAGGATGTTACAAACTAGATCGGATTAGTTATTGGATTCTGGATGAAAGGAGATTTTGGAATTAAGTGTAGTTTGGAAGGGATATTGGAAGTAAGGGGACTTCAGAAGCAAAAGGGTAGTTCAGGAAATCAAGGGTGTTTGGGAGGAAAGGGATATTTGACGTTTGGGAAGTTTAGAAGTAAATTGATTTTAGAAATAAAGGCAGTTCAGAAACAAAGTGAATTTGGATGAAGGGATTTCAGGAGTATGGAACTAACCGGAGTTCAGAAGTAAATATATATTTATTTAAAGGAAAATGGGTTCAGAAACAAAGAAAGTTTGAATATGAATAGGTTTCGAAGCGAAATAGATTTTGTGAGTACAGAAAGTTGGGAGTTGAGAAGTTTTTTGAAGCAAAAGGGGGTTTGAAAGTAAACATAAATCTTAAGTAAGAGGAGCTTTGATTTGGGGAAATTCTGATGTAATGGAGTTTGGACATTTAAAAGGAAGGAAGAACTACTCATTGAACAATCCGTCCAATCCAATTGGGAAAGTTGAGATTTCTCAATCCTTCCAGGAAGAAAAATAAAGCAAAAAAAAATTAAATACAAGAATCTGCTGTTCTACCTCAAAAAAAAATGAAAATAGATTTGAGGAAAAGAGAGCAAAAAAAACATTCAGTCTGTAAAAAACATTTCTTGGAAACTCGAGATCTACTGGTTTATTAATTTTAAAAAGTCATGGCCATTAATAATGGTAAATATAAAATTGATAATATCCTGTTCCGCTCCTAGTGTCTGATTGGTTCAGCTAAACGTCATTCATTCAAATACAAAATATAACATAAACCCCTACAGCACATGGGGATTGCAACAGGATGTATAATATGTACGTTTATGTTCTATTTATTTTCAGATCTTTGATGGTAAGTAATGGCTTTTTCTTCTTTTCCAGATGACAGCCAGTTTGAGATGGATATCTAAGTGCTATGTTCTACCTCCTGTGGAGCTTCATCAGCGGACATCACACAATGCACCGCATTACAAGGCTTTTATTAAGCCGCTGTCCACGTGTTTTGTTTTAAAGCATTTCTTTGATGTTAACTGAAACAAACATCATTCTTTATCAGTGGCGGTGTTTAAACTTCTATATTTTGTACATATGGTACTTTCTACTTTTTTTAAAAGAAAATGTACATTATGCAAAAGCCAGAGCAGGATCATGGTAGAAGCGCTCACCTCTGAGTGTTGATATCATTGACTGTTGAACGGTAAAGGCTGATTATGCCAAAGAAATTTTGTTTGCATATATTTTGGTGTTTTGCCTGAAAAAGCACATTAGAAGATGAACATCCATCGCCGTGTGCTCTCAGGGTTTTCATGTTTTATTTGCCTGGATTTCCTCAGGTTTTTATTCTTTTGATTTAAAAAAAATAAAACGCTTAAAAAATATTTTGGATTAATACTCTCCAAGTCACGTTTTTGGTAAGATTCTACTCAAAGTTGATGTTTTCTATTATTATTCATGTTCTGATGTAGGTTCTGTTCAAACAAATTAAACAAATTAAAGTTAGAAATTTAAAAACAAAACAACTTTTGGATTAAATGAACACTGAGGCAAATTTTCTCAAATTTTAATTATATCCAACTTTTGTTTTTCTCTTGGACACATAAGAACAAGATCAGCAAAATATTTTTGAATCCTTTAAAATATCCATGCGTTTAGTAAAAAGAAACCTTTGCTTTAATAATGTCATACACAAATAACATTCTGGAAAAGATTTTATTTTTAATTTTGAAAAGCCTTGTTTGACTCTATTACATTTTACTTATGGATTTGTCAACTGTGTGCAAATTCAATATTCCCATTTAATAGAGAATAGTTCCCATCAACAGGGAACTCCCTTTTTTTTCCTTGTCCTGTCCCGCTCAAAAGCCATCACATGGGAGCGTAAATGCTTTGCTGAGTTGGACAGTTTTGCTTTCTCCAGGGGAGTAAAACACCTAGTGTGGTGTTTTACGGCAGGGCTGGGAGACTAGAAGAGGACAGGGAGGGAGGCCACCCAGCCATAACCCGATAGTTACAGAAAAATAAATACTTGATCCAGTGATGACTGTTAAATCTAAGCTCATTCCTGTATTTGCAGCTCAATCAATTGACTTTTTCAGAGACCCTAAAATCCAGAAAAACTTGAGGTAATGTATGATCGTTGTTTGCATGAACTGCAGAGAACTGGGATAAATTGAACGCAGTAGAGAAGTATAATGAAGTAGGCAGATGATTGTTGACTCAGTAATGAAATATCACATGCTCCATAATATTATGAGAAATTCTGGAATTCTCTATCTTTTCTAATTACTATTAGCTTTCATTGTAATTATTTTCTCTGTGAAAGGAACCCAATGTTAAACACACTTAAATTGTAAAAATGATAGCAGCAGCTATGTTACAAGTGAAAATGAATTTCCAGAGCAATTTTGTTTTCTAAAAAGTTATCCTCCATAACAATAAATCACTGTTGGGTTTTGTAACAAAGTATTCTCTCTAACATTACAGACCAGATGCTCAAGTTAAAAATATCCTGACAGAACCCCCTCAGGCTCTCACACTGCCCCAGTTTCTGCTGTCTAGTGGACTCCAATACATTTTTTTTTACTTTTTCTACTGTACTCAATGCAAATTACAAAGTAATGTAAATGTAAGCTCTTCACCATGTACTTTAGAATCATGAAATTAATTTTGACAGTGGTTGTATTGTTTAAAACATGAAAAAAAAGCATGCAGTAAATGTAGATTCATCATTAACTACATGCAAAGATAATGCTGCACATCAAACAGGTAAACACTTTTCAAGAAGCTAGTTTGACAGGAGAGAAAAAGAAAAATCTTAATCATCTATTACACTGGTTCCTATATCATGAGACATTGAGCAAAGGATGCAAGATTTCACAGGAATATTTTTATTAAAAATAAAAAACCCAAAGGCATAAAATCACAATGACCAAATGACTTTCTTAAAAATCAAGTTTTATTTCTTGAAATTTGTCCAAGACACTGGAGGAATGTGAGTCCAGTGTTTCCAGAAAGAATCCTGTTACAGTTACCTTTGTATGTTTTGAGGTAAAGTTTAATCACTTGTTATAGCCACTCTTAAATATTTAACAAGATGGGAAGAAACCTCCTTAAAAGCAGTACGGGGAAAGAAACTAAAATCAATTACTGAGACCTGCCACTAACAGTTTTGAATCGACAAGCTGACAAAGAAAATCCCCTTCATTTCACCTCGAAGCCATGCAACTTTGAGATACAGAGCATAGGTGATGTGGGATGGGGGGGGAAGGAACGCATCTAGAAACACCAAAAGTAAAAATGAACCAAAATGGTTTATTTGAAAGCATTCTGATAGCTCTGAGCCTAGATGTGGTGAAGACACAGCCATGATGTAAAATACAACCATACAATACATTAGATTCAAAAAGGTACCAAAAAGTACAGTAAAAAAATAACACTTCCATCTCTGGAAATGTAAAAAAACAACACAAATACGAAAAAAAAAGGAGAAAAAAAAATGTATAAAACAAACGTGAAGTGACATTTGCGCCCGCCCCAGTTCCATATGTTTTCTGTACAAAATGAAGCAGAAGTCCAGATTCTGCCAACGTCCAAAAAGTAAAAGACCCCATGGTTCACTGCGACCAGACTGACGCCTCCTGCTCGCCCGCTTTACCGCCTGGAAGAGAGAATAACATTGCATTTAGTTGTAGAATAGTGCGTAAAAAAAAAAAGAAAACGGACAAATGAAATGAAGAGATGGGGCCTATCAGGATCTAAAGCTACAACCCTACTGGATCATAACCCCCACCAAAATTGAAACCCCCTCTTCTTTCTAGATGAATTGATAATGGAGCAACACAACCCAATTAACCTTGCCAGCAAAGGCTAAAGAAGATCAGAATTCATACCTGCACTACTCATGATCAGTATGGCTTGTAGCTACTCTGGTGAGCCCCACGTCTTGGAGTTTTTCCATAGCTTGTACCTCCCTGGTCTTGGGGGGTAAGAAAAGAGCAGAGAAAGGAATTTGAGTCCCAGCGGTGGGGAGGGGAATGAGGGGGGGAAACCTCAAGGACAATCAGCACTTACTGTAATCATATCCACCACCATAGCCGTAGTATCCTCCTGAATAATCGTAGTTGCCATAGCCGCCGTATCCTCCGTAGCCTTGCTGGCCACCATAGCCGTAACCTTGGTTACCATAGCCTTGATTCCAGTAGTTATTGTATCCCTGATTCCACCCCTGTCCCTGACCTGCAAAATATAAAAATTACTTTTAGGGATTTCTAAATGCACTTACAGGGACGGTTCCCTCAAAACTACTTAATGTAATTTGCACTTTTTACATTTCACTTGTTGCCCTAAAACAGGAACATGGTTTAAAAAAAAAAAAAAAAAAATCTCCAGACCACCAGAACATTTCTTCATACATCACAACCCAATACTGTGGGGGGGCTCAAAACTATAACAGCAAGATCTTATAACAGCATGCATTAATGTCTGCTCCCCATTTTTTTAAAGCCAAACCTCTCTTCCACACACCCTATTTGATGCGAAAACACAAAGAGAATGGGAGACTATAGTGTGTCATATTTGTGATGCTATCTAACGTCTCACTAGCTTGACACAAAGGCAGGTGAAAATGGCACAACTTGTAGGATGGTGCGATAACACACCTCGATGCCAGTCTTTTTAAAACAAGTGTGAGTCTGGTCATTCTGCTCAACAGCATCAGTTTCCATCATTTCAGACAAGTGGCCAATACAGACCATTAAGTCATCGGGAGACTTAACCAATAGCAAAGCTACTTAATGAGGAGTTGATCACAAATAGCATGACCAGAAAAGTAACAGGGAAGTAGCAAGGGCGTCAACAACCAATGTTATTGATTGACTATCGACAATGGCAATAGTCAACAAGTCTCATGGTTTAGCAAGTGGCATCACTATGGGGTTGATTGTAAATGTTCAGTAAATATAGAAACTTTAAAGTGAAAATACGTTAAGAAAAAACATTATTTGAACAAAGATTTATAATTATTTTTCCTCAAGGAAATATTAAGTCCTCTGTTCAGATCTCTTCCTGAAAGTTTCCATTATTACAGTAGCGCAAATAAAAATATCTGTCTGAGCAAAGTCACAAACCTTTGGGTCAGCTCTGAAAAGTTATTTGTTCAATTTATTATGTTTAGTTTCTTAGAGAGCTCTAATATAAATGACCCTGAAATTTCCTTGCATGAACATGTCTTTTTATCTGAATTTATTTCCCAGAAACAACATAGGAATATATTAAATTATTTAATTTTTTGATATTCAATGTAATGTCTCTGTTGAACATACAATTGTATAATGCTTATTCTAAATCTATCATGTTTACGCATTTGGCAGATCCCAAAGCAACTTGCATTACATTCCAAGTACTCCACATCATCCTTTTCCCCTAACTTCAAACCCATGACTTTTGCAATGCTCTACCGAAATCTGGCACACGAGAATAAATGAAAGTTGCAGCAATAGTCGTAGCATGACGGCACCCATAATGAGTTCTTCTTGGCTGCAATTGTTAAATGGCCAGGCTGCGAGTAGGACCGGGATAGCAAAAGTGCAGCCAGCTACTTTAGCTATGCTGAATTGAGAATGTTGTAATAATTACCAATATCATATAAAACATGTAACGAGACGTGAATTTACTAACGTTAGGTTTATAGGTCCCAATTAGCAAACGTGCACATGCACTGAACATTGTAAATCAAACAACTGGACAAGAAACAGTCAACAGGAACCATTTTGGTTGGAAGACGGAGTGCAAATTGACTTTTGTGTGTGTGTGTGTGTGTGTGTGTGTGTGTGTAAACATTGTAGAGATTCAAAATGTGCCATTGGTAAAGTGTAAATACATACAAGACTCATCAAATGGACAGGCAAGATCACTTTAATCATGGAGCAAAGTCTATGTATATAATTAGTCGTCAGTGTACTATGCTGTGTTTAGAAGTGCTTCCTGCCTTAAGTGTCTTGAGATCAGATAACTTACAGAATATTAACCATAGGCATTCTTCAATGGAAGTAAAAAATAAAGATAATGTTACATCTTTGATCCACACTTTAAGACTAGCAAGACAGAAAATGAACAAACCTCCACGCCCCCTTCCTCTGCCTCCAAAGCGACCCCCATACTGTTGCTGCTGGTATACCTCCTTGGGCTGCGCTACCTTAATCTCACACTGGGAGACAGAAAAAAAAGGTTCATTAAAGGGGAATACCAACAGATCCTAGAAAAATCCTTAGTAATACTGAACGTAGCTGGGAGACCTATTTTCAAATAGCAAACAAAAGTACTCACAAGGCCATCTTTTCCATTTGTGTCCTTGGTTCCGCTGACATTGTGGTACTTCTTTTCCAGAATCTTTTTGACTGTCTCTTCCTCCTTGAAGGTGATGAAAACAAACCCTCTCCTCTTGTTTGTCTTGGGATCCATTGGAAGCTCAATATTCTCAATCTGCAAAGATTGGGGAGCCAGGAGATTAATAAAGAAAGTATAAGCAGCAATCCATTAAGATGAATGCTTCCTATACCTCGCCATAGGGACCAAAATACTCGCGGATCCTTTCCTG